>JAHDVE020007014.1:0-192412 GCA_022606495.2 Halesus radiatus | reverse complement strand
AAGATAAAAAAAAATCATTTTCAGCTTCAACAACATCAATAACGTCGTATTTTTCAATGATAGAGTGCTAGCTCACTCAAAAGTCACGAGCCGCAACTATCAATTATCATACCTCGTAAAATTGCATCAATGGCAGATATAACCTATTGCAGTTTTAGTGGAAATGTGTTAATAGTAGCAGTATAGAGGGGAGAAGATCTTCAAAGAAATACTGATCCATATACAAGAAGAGGAAAATGTGTTAAAATTTGAGAAAGAATTGGCGAAATATGTGAAGTGCCAATTTTAATTTTAATTTTTTAAATGCAACTTTGACGGCAACACTTAAAAACACACTTTTCAGATTGCTAAAGCAGAAATATGAACTATAAATTATATACGGATAATTAGGAAAATGTATAAGGTTTCAAAAGACAATAATCCTTAAAATGTAAACTTTTTTAATTCTAAGTAGGTGCTGGAATTTTAGGTAAAACGTTCAAAATGCATTTTTCTAGTTTTCAAACAGCACCTGTTATCATAATTTAAAGATTACAGTTTGAGGATTTTTTGACTTTTGAAACCTTAAACAAATTCGTTAATTGTAAAGAATTTACAGGTAAGCGTTTCTCGTAATGCTTGAGTTAGCAATCTGCAGAGATGTTTAGGGCCATTTTTGAGTGCTGACACTTAATTGCTTTTTTTTGTTCTAGTTTAAATGATGTGATATGTTTACATAAGAATATTATTTATGTAACCATTGTTAAAAACAAAAGACCGTTCCCTTACTTCTTACAGAATGAAGGTGTTGCGGGGGCAGGGCCAAGTGCAGTGTGGCCATGCTCGAACTACTAATAAATCACGACCTTTAAACGCATGGCAAGATATGTGCGTCTGCGCACCTTCTTTTGTTACGGTCCATCTAAAGTTTATCATGTGGGTTACCTGTTCAAAGTCCGGCTGAGTGTCCTCCGCGTCGCTATGCGCGGGCCCCCGTGCGGGCGGGGGCGGCGCAGGCGCGGCGCGGGGGCGCGCGCGGACGGGCGGGGCTCAGTCGCGCGAGCGCCGCGGGCGGCCCACCTTGCCCTTGCGCACCGCCCCCGCAGCGCCCCCGGCCGCGCCCGCGCCCCCTGATGCCTTCAGCAGCTTGTGCCAGTCCTGCTCGCAAACAAGGCTGCCGGCCAGCATGTAGTATCTAAGGAAAGAAAGGAAATGTTTTAAAAATGGATGTTTATCCATTCATGTCAATAATCACAGCGATTCCGCAATGTCCGGAGGAATCCACGGCAATTCGGCACAGTGATAAATTGGCACATATTTGAAAAATTATATAAAGGCTTTAAAAGTATGAAAAACAAAAACTGGCTTAAATACCCAATTTTACCTAAACTTGTTTTACCAAGTTGTTTTTCTTCTTTTTGTTTTAAGACTTTATATCACTTTTCAAAAGTGTGCCGAATTTTCCAGCAACTGTCCGGAGCCAGAGATATAGATGTAGATAAAAAGGGGGATGGGTCATAAACCATTATTAGTACGAAACCACGCACACAAAAGTGTCCCCAAAATCGTTCGCCCATAGATACTACTGAAAAAATGCAACTATTAACAGTGGCGCCTCGCCCCTTTTCTACCTACACACCGAACGCATAATTTTCATTGTCTTCGCTGCTTTGATACCCGGTGCAGTTAGGTCGTAGCCCGGCGACAGCCGGCATCCTTCCATGCCATACCCCATTTGTTTTTATTATCTATGAGACTGAACGACAGTATAGTAGACATATCAATCAACTTCTCATTCGTTTAGTCTAGTATCCTCGTAGATCGGTAATTTACGTCGAACAAACTATATTACAGATTAACTGTCTTGCAATGCAATTAAAAGGTCTAGAGTCTAGACTAGACTAACTAAAAATAAGTACACAGGAACTTTTAAAACAAATCATACGTATTAGAAGGTTTCCTGGGTGCATGTATCAACTCTGAGAGGAAGTTCCACATTAAAAATGTCACAATCAAAATAAAAATAAAAATAAAACATTTTTTTACGAAATAGTAAATACAATCTTATAGAATCACTCCCGAAGTAAATGCACCATACCGGGACACAAGTAAATTTGTCGGAAAACATAAAAAAAGTAAGAAGATTTCTTTGCGAATTAGAAGGAAATTTTCGCAAAGAGCGGGAAATCCTTTTTCAGTATTGCGGCCACAGTGCAGTCTAGGTACGGAGTCAGGGACAATAATTCTAACCTATGGGGTTGCGGTCACCCCCTCCGGTGACGAGAAATCGCTTGGAACAGGACCCCGTGGCGTCGGCTGGGGGAGCTAATGGCAAATTCACGATAAACTTATCAAATAAATACCAAATTGTAAAACAAGCAAAGGAATAGTGGGATCTGTCTAAAGTGATGTAGATGATTCCAAAAAAAAGAAGTCTGCGATATAATTTCTATGATTTCAACGAGTGCCTTATGAAGAAAAACATTTTTTTGTCGTGTAAAACTATTAAAAATTATAAATGTTTTCATATAATTAAATATGTAAGTAGGTACCTACTCGTGTTTTCCATTTTGAAAATATTCTACCCAAAAAAACCTTCTTCTTTTGAATATGCAATCTGTGGCTAACCAGAGTGTTATATCTATGGGCTAACCTAAATAAAACGTGGCGGGTTCAATGTTTTTCATACTAATTTTAAAACGTTATAGCAAGAGTTTTACATATTGCATTTCATTCAAACTACTTTCTAAACCTTCCCGGCACTAATAAAAACAAACTGTGCTATTTTCAGCGAAACCGGTCCAGTGATTTTCGAGAACATCGAGGACAAACAAACAAATTTACAGTGATTTTTATATATATAGATATAACACAAATTACAATAAGTACAACATAGAAAAAGAGGTAGAATAACAATAATTCTTAAAGTACCCTTAAACAATAATACTTAAATAATGCATTTATACAAAGATATAACATAGGCATACTTAATAAATTTACAATGCTCCTATATTTTATATAAGCATTTTAAGTAGGTTGAATTATAACGCACAAAGTATAAATATATCTACATTTTATCAAATATATCTATATCTACATTCTACAAATTATGTCTACATTTTATAAAATAAAATGTAGACATAATTTGTCTCGACGCCATCTATTTAGGGATTTAGCCGTTACAAGCCTTTCTCATACTAATAAAGTTGGTTGTTTACAGGTGAAATATAATAAAAACAGTAATTATTGAATGAAACACTAGTATATATTGATTAACTTGGCGGGTTTGCGATAAGCCGACGTAGCTTAACGGTAGAGCATCTGACCGGAAATTAGAAAGGTGCAGGTTCGAGTCCTGTCGGCGACATTTTATCTTTTCTCGGAAGGTTTTTTCAATTTGGATGAGTGTTTCAGGCTAATAATTATTGTTTATAAAAATAATTATAAATATATCGTTCACAAATAATACCTGCACGAATTTTCCTATACAACAATAATTACAGTTAATATAATGTATAATGTTTGTACCTAGAATAATGAGATTACATAAAATCAATGGAATACTAATATGTCATTCTCGATATACACATGACAATTTTTTTTTTATTAAAAAGTTTTCTCTTTTGAATCTCTAGTAATATATATTGATATCCGAAGCGAATCTATTGAGTAATAATATACTCCTCCCCAACAAGATCCATTAGTAGGTTGGTCCTACATGCAGAAATGGAGATAGGAGATAATGCTGGTGTTGCACACTGGAGTCCCAGAGGTCTTGAAACAATAATGCAGCAGATTGAAGAGTTGGCGGAGGAATAGATTCTAGTCCCAAATGATAACCACTCAATAAGGATATCATATTTTTTATTTGTTTTAAAATTTTAATAATAACATTATTATTTAATTTTTAAGTCACTTTATTATATTTATACATTGTCGACCGGTTTCGGTTGAACTCAACTTCTTCAGGATCCTAAACATTGTGAAAGATTTTTTTCTTTTGAATTATAATGTCAAGCCACAAAGTGATCGCTATCTTCGATAAATATAATTATTTAGTTTAAAAAACGGTTTAGTTATAAAAAAAAGTTCCTCGAGGTAATTATTATTACATGTGCCAGTTAGGCATTATCAAAATTATTTATTAATCCTCCGCATTCAGAATTTCTATGTAGATATTAAAAAAATTCCCTTGAAAACGTGTTTTATGCATTTGAAATGTTATTTTTAAATATAATCTCTATTCATATAGATGTCTAGTTGAAAAAGTAATTACATGAGGTTCTCTGGATAGAAAAAAATCACGAAGTATATATAGTTCGAAAAATATAAATATGCAGTGTGGCAGTTATTTAACATGTTATGGGTATGAAAAATTCACAGCGTTTCTTTAAATAAGTCAGTAGTCTGGAGATTTTTGCTCTATTCTTAATATGTCGTGTTTTATTAGGTATTTTCAAAACGATTTCTTACGCCATAGGCAGTATTTATATTAGCGCTATCGCTCTTTTCCGTATTAACATATCTCATTTTCTAACTATTTTCAGTTTCCTCTCGGAGGATATTCTGCCGTCGTCGTAAGGCATTATCAAAATGACAGTTTGATTATGCCTTCGGAGGGTGAAACAGCTGTCACACGCAATGATAATTATCTAGCAGAACTCTATTATATATAAACCGTTTTTAAAATAAATAACAATGTACAGTTATTTATTGAAACTTAAAATGGAGTTCCACAAATCAAACTTGAACACAATAAAGAAAAAAAAAAGGATATCGTAGCTTCGGATGATCGCAAAATTATGAGTGTAGACCTTTGATAATTAACGCAGTACACTTGAATATAACTATGACACACAGTGCAATCTAATGCAAATACAATTACCGCGAACGTAACACACTTCTCCGGATGATTTTATAGGTAAATACTTGCTTCATGTGAAATTTACATTACTTAATTTCAAATAGTACATTTATCGACATGAATTCAGATTCATTGTTTTAACTTATCAGCCGTGAGAAAGAATATTATTGCTGTAAAAATCGACCGCGATTTGATCTGTTGTGTTACTCTCTCGTGTTTTTTTCGCATTTCTGAACTGTTTTTTGTCTTAATAAACTTTTCGTTTTATTTAATTATCAGACAGTGAAGAAGTGTTTGCAGAGGTAGAGGGCGCTGATTGGCTACCTTGTTTATGAGCTCACTTTTCAGTGCTCCTATTGGTGTAGTGATCTCTCTTTAACCAATCACCGCTTATTTTCTGTGAAATTGTGAAACCACCTGTTTACAAATAAATTCTCGGATTACGAACAAAAAAAAAGTTTTCACTTTCATGTGAATATGGGGAAAAAAAGAATTCACGAAACAATGACAGCCCCACTATTGCTTCTCCCTATACCTCTCACTCGGACGAATCAGATTCTGATGCCCAGGAGACAGAGATGGATATTGACCCTAATCGCGGTAATCCATCAGGACAAAAAATACTCTCTGGGACACAATTTTTCCTGAAGGCCTTACAGGATACATTGGCGGAAAAACCGTCAAAGGTATCAAAAGAACAACAGCTCAAGGTGTCCCGAAATGTAACGAGTGTTCTAGGATCAGTGGCCCAGCTGTTGCTTGAAAAGGAAGAACTCAGAGGAGATCTAAACTCAGCCCTTGCAAACATCAAGGTCTTGCAGGCCGAAAAAACGATGGCAGACAATCATATTAAGCAGTTGTTGGACAAAATTCAGCAGCTAGAGTCTGATCTGGGACCAGTGATGCGTCGAGTGGCTGATGCCACGGAGGCAAGCCTATCGTTTGCCGACATGGTCAAAAATGGTCCTCAGAATACGCCAAGACCTCCAATCACCCGTACAGGACTTAGTGTTGGGACCCCTAAGCCTGCTATATGCATCTTTCCGAAACTGGCTTCGGCTAAGGATAGCGACGAAACGAAGCAGCTCCTGAAGGACGTCTTACGACCATCTGAGCATGGAATCCGCGTTACGGGTATAAGGAACATCCGTAACAAAGGCATAGTTATCCAAACCGCTACTCGGGAAGACCGGGAAAAAATACTCAAAACCCCATGTCTAGCAAACTCGGCTACTCTAAGTGCCCGACTACCCACTAAACGACATCCACGAGTGATCTTTTTTAATGTTCCTCGGGACCTTACAGATGAGTGTTTTCTCAGGAGTGCCTTAACGGGAATCCAGGAAAACGCAGACTTAGAACCCACAGTGAAAACGTGCAAGCTAAGTCATCTAGCTGGTGCTCGGACAGGATCGACATGCCACCGGGTCTACGAGGTACCTGCCCATCTACGTCACGTGCTGGTGAAGCAAGGAAAGGTCTTTGTTGACTGGAATGTGTGCCGCGTTCGTGACTTTATTGGGCTTACAGTGTGTTCCAAGTGCCAAATGATCGGACATTCCTTCAAGTTCTGCAAGAACCAGCAAAGATGTGGACATTGTGCAGGTGAAGGTCATGCCAGGACAGATTGCCCAAAAGCTGCCGCCAAGCCAGTATGTGCCACCTGTACCAGGTTTGGCAAGCCCGCTGGACATTCGACTGGAGACAAGGACACCTGCCCAGCTTATAAGGCTGCTCTTTCCAAGGACTTTGCCACCATCGATTATGGCGTATAAATACATTGATGACGACGGTGATGTTATCTACACGAGGACTAATGACTTGAAACAGTGGACGGAAGAACATAAAATTGGCCATAATATAGGTAATTTTACTTGCGTTCAACTAAACATTCGATCCATATCTAAATACTGGGATGTTTTACATGCTAACCTCCAAAATTGTTGGAATAATATAGATATCCTAATGCTATGTGAAACTTCAATAAAAAGGGAACATACTTGTCTTTTCGAAATTCCCGGTTACAGTAGCATTAGTTACTGTCGCACATCCAAATCTGGAGGGGGTATAACCTTGTATATTCAGGATACTTTACCTTTCACCCAAAATTTACTTGAAACAAAGTTGTTCGAGAATATTTCCTGTATAATAACATTACCAAATAATTCTATACTCAATGTACTAGCAATATATAGACCACCAAATCTTAGTAAACAATCATTTATCAATGAACTTTCATCAATATTAACAAAATGTTCAAACCCTAATGAAAATATGCTAATATTTGGTGACATAAATATTGATTTGTTAAATTATATAGATCCTGTGATTATTCACTATGAAAATGCTCTTTCAAATAACTATTTTACAAAATGTATAAACGACGTTACAAGGGAAGCTATAGCAAATAGTAAAATGACACGAACATGTTTGGATCATATTTTTGTTAGATATAATAGCAAACACAAAGAAACTGACATACTCTACGCATGTGTTTGTGACTTCATCATTGCAGACCACTTTGCAACAGCTGTGAACATTCCGTACTATAAAACTAATAAACGGCCTACAAATAAAGGGCGGAAAGTCTCAATTTTATCTCAAAAACGAATAGATTTTTCAATTAGAAATTATAACTGGAATGCTTTGCTTCAGACAAATGATTGCAATAATTTATATAGTCAAATAAAAAGCAAGTTTAACGAAGTATATGAAAATAGTAAAATATTTATAGATGTAAAACCCAATGCAAGACCTTGGATTATAAAAGAATGGATGACAGAAGATATTCTATCACACATTAAAAAACGAGATTCTTTATTTAAGCGGTGGAAAAGCTCCCCAACAAATGCAATTTATGAAAAACAATACAAATCTTTTCGTAATTTTGTTACTAAATTAATAATAAAAAGTAAAACAACCTTTTTCAATGATAAATTTAAGAATAATTTTTCAGATATCAAAAAAACATGGGATGAAATAAATAAAATTCTAGGACGTAGGACAAAGAGTAACTGTGACGATGTAATTAGTAGGTTTATGTTAAAAAATCAATCTGCGGAAAATGTTACAAACCAATTTGTTAATTATTTTTCAGATAACATAGCCTCAATGGTTCATAAATGTGATTTTAAGGCGTCAAATATTGTCCCGATAGAGTCACCGCAAAGTTTGTATATACCACGAGCATCACTCGCAGACATACTGAGTATAGTCAAACTTCTCAAAAATTCAAAGTCCCCTGGCATAGATAATATCCGAATGTTTGACATAAAAAGACACATAGATATTTTGGGTCCTATATTAACCCATCTGATCAACACAATTTTAACACAAGCTGTGATACCAGATGAACTCAAATGTAGTATTATCAGACCTATTTACAAAAATGGGAAACATACTGATATAGAAAACTATAGACCGATTAGTATATTACCCGCTCTAGAAAAGATTCTTGAAAAATACATATCTTTAAAACTAACCAAATACTTGGAGTGCTTTTCTTTAATAGATCCTAATCAATTTGGTTTTCAAAAAAAAAAAATTACTGAAATGTTACTTCAGGATTTCTCTAACTATATAAATAATGAACTGAATAATAAAAGACATGTTTTGGTACTGTTTATAGACAATTCAAAGGCATTTGATACTATAGACCCGATGAAATTGTTAAATATTTTGGAGGCAATAGGGGTAAGAGGAAACTTTCTCAAACTATTCAAAAACTTCCTAACCAACCGCCAAATCCAGGTAAAAATATCAGACAAATTTAGTAAAAGAAGAAATGTCAAAACAGGAGTTCCACAAGGGTCAATTTTAGGTCCAACGCTCTATATTATCTTTGTATCACTTATGAACAAAATATTCTCGTTTGTTAAACATTATGTATATGCTGATGATACAGCACTTATAATATCCCATGAAAATTTGGATACTGCAATAAAATTGTTACAGGTAGACTTTATTTCTTTATTAAAATGGTCACATGACTCTGGTCTAATAATCAATGCTAAAAAAACGAAATTGATGCATATAAGATCCCCGCATGCAAGGTACAGAGAGGCACCTGTAATCATATCCCATTCATTTAATTGCATTCACAATAATACCAAACAGCCCTGCGCGTGTACAAGTATCGAATTAGTCAACCAGTACGTGTATCTAGGTGTTACGGTGGATTGTAATATGAAATGGGACGTACAAATTTCCAACCTCTGTAAGCGACTTCGAGCCATTGTAGGAAGACTCCACAAGATAAAATTATACGTGCCTATAAAAACTATGAAACTAATTTATTTGTCTCTAGCAGAATCGACTATAAGGTATGGTATAACTTCTTGGGGACACTCCTGTAAGACCAACATAAAACATTTACAGCTGATTCAAAACGCCATGGTAAAATTGTTAGTAAGTAAAACAGTTTTTAACCAAAGGCGAGACATTGATATTATGTACAAATCAATTAATGTATTACCTGTTCGTGGTATTTTGTGGCATAAAATTCTACTGCAACATATATCTGAAAGTCCGTATAAGGCAGTGGTGGATCATGTACACAATACACGTTTCACGCAAAATATAGGAATGATAGTGCCAATATTTCAAAATAAATATGGTCAACGAACCCTTGAATACATTGTACCATTTATATTTAACAAATTGCCGTACGCATTTAAAAACAATTGTCCTATGATGAAATTCTCACTGATGTTAAAGTGTTGGCTTTTGGAAAGTAACCTTGTGTATTGATGGTAACAAATATGACGGTCTCCATGGTTGTATAGCTCCTAGATATCTGGTGTACTTACTGTTACGGTGTTACTATTATATTTAAGTCTATCCTCATTGTAACCAACCTGTACTGCTGTTTTATGTATATATCTTTTAAATTTTTATTTCTTAATCTATTTAATACTTACAGATACTTTGATATTTCTGATATTTACGTAATAGTTATATTTTTGTAATATGAATGTTTTTATAATGTTGATATTTTTAAAAGTATTGATGTTTTTATAATATTGATATTTTTATAATATTGATACTTTTATAATATTGGTACTTTTATAATTTTGATATTTTTTATGATATTGACATTTTTATAATATTATTTAAATCGGTGTTATAAGATTGGACTCTAGTATCTCAATAACAAATCTGTAATGCTTTTACCATTATTTTTTCTCTTTAATTTTTTTTTTCTCAACTTATGTACAGGACAAGATGCATGCGCCTAAATATAATAATTTTTGCCCTACATTTGTATGATGATTGTAATTTATTGTTGTATTATATTATATTGTTGAAATAAACTCCTGCTGACAAGCTACTTGCAGTGGCTTAGCGGGTATAAGTTCCCACTGTATATAATTAATATTATACAATAAAAAAAATAAAAAAAAATAAAAAAAACATTTATTTATTGTTTCTTTGCATGTTACATTCATTATTTACAATTTCATTTTTAACCTCACTAGGACTAAGCATGTATCGAGGTCAACAATTTTATAAGAAAAACGCACTGTAACACGAAAAATAAAGATTTATAAATTAATTAGAAAAAAAATAGTATAAATTATTAGAATGTCGCTTTTAATGTATGAATATCGATAGATCATTATTGTTACAAAATGTCTCACAAAAGCGGCTAGAAAATATGACAAAACATTATATACGTAGTTTTATTAACTATATACTAAACTTAAAGTCATCTTTTAAGATGAATTATTTTCGCACTTATCACATAATGTGTGCACTACTGTTATTTGTTATCATCTATCGTTAGATTGGGGTAGCATTTACATTTAGCATTAGTACGAATTGATGTTTACCTGTCCCCGGGTACGAGGTGCGATCCGCACTTCGAGCACGCGAAGCACTTGAGGTGGAAGACGTGGTGCTGCGGGGGCGCGGCGGGCGGAGCGCCTGCCGCCCCCTGGGGCCCCCCCGTCCGCATCACGAACTCGCTGGCGGGGATGGTCTGCCCGCACGCCGCGCACGCACCGGAACTGCCGAACATTCTGGAACAATTGGTATGAAATATTGAATTAAACAAATGTATTGATAATGTGGCGCATTTGTTTAGGATACAAGATCGATTAAGGGCCGGTATTTAAGTTGCTGTTTAAGTTCGGCTTGTGAGATATTTACGTTCGTCAAGTTAACATCGGGTAGGTTTCCTGGCAACCCAATCGGACTCATAACATTCCTGAGTATACTGAAAAGCCGGCTTAGGACAGAAGAACAAAATAACGCGGAGTCGAGTTTTAAGAGTATTAAAGAAAAATATTGGCATGTTGTTAGCAAACAAGGACTTTCTACAAAATAATATTAATAATAATAATGTTTTATTATCTTCTTTTTTTTACAACAAAATAATAAATAATGATATCCTCACTGGGATTTCCCATGCTGGGGATTTCATTTACAAAGTATTAAATTACATTATATTATATTGATGAAAAAAATAAAAATAATTGTTGGTTGAGGTGTTTTAAGTGCAGTTGGGTGGTTTAGGTGTTAGTCTGTATTTGGTGTTAATATATTTTCTATTTCAGATCTACCTATGTAACGTATCCAGTGTTTTATTTGATGTTTAAATTTATTGTGGCTGTTGTGATTTAGAGTTTAGTACCATTGTATAAGAAGTTTTTTTGTCCAAATGTTGTGTTTGTGGTTTCTTGTTGTATGTGTTTTTGACTGTTAGATCTAGTGTTTCAAATATGTGTGTGATTGTTATTATTTCTTGTTTTTTGTATTTATGAATGTAAAGTATATTGTTTTAGAGTGTGATTGTTTTATTGACATAATGTTAAGTTTGTTAAATATTTCATCAGTACTAGTTCTTGCAGGGACTTTAAAGTATAATTTTCATGATGGCTTTTTGTGTTCTAATGAGTAATTTAAAAATATTATCATTAGCACTGCTCCATTCGATAATACCATATTCTACTAGTGATTGGCAGAGAGCCATGAATTAAAACAAGAAAAAAGATTTGTAAAAAAAATACAATTTAATCCAACCCCATTTTGCCACAAGTGGTAGTTAGAATAAAATAATTAAACTATATAAAAATTACACACTGTTTCTAATTGTGTAATGTTGTGTTAGGTTTAATTCTTGATCCAATTTCTTTAAAGCAGTAACGATAATTTGGAATCGAATGCGTTTGTGGTCGCTTTCGTCTGGTCTCGAACACATCCCCGCTGATGTGTTCAATGGCAGCAACACACTTGAAGGCTGCATAAGTCTTCCTTCCCAACGCTATATAGTAACGCTTTTATGAAGTCGCTAATGAGATTATCTTTATGCCCTAAAATAGATAAATAAAAAAAATAACGGTGTTTTAATGACAGTTACTAGAATTCTTTGGTTAAACAAACAACATGCATTATTCAAAAATTAGCAAAACCTTCGCTTTAATTAAATGCATCATCATATTTATTATGGTACGTGTACGGTATAAAGGTTTGCGCCATACGAGAAACCAGTTTTAGCAATAAATTGATTCAGATCTAATGAAAAATCTCGTTGAGCCAAAGTAGCTATTAAACCTTCATTTAACAAATCCCTGGCAAGTTCTGGTATACGAGCAACATCCGAAGGCAGTAAAAAAGGAACACGCGTACTGAAGCCCCGTCCTCGGGCGATGTACACACAATGAAATGGCAATTAAACACGGGTATCATAAATATCGTCTAATTAAGCAAATAATGCTCCAGGTGTAGCACTTATTTATTATCCATAAACCACGACGCGGTCTCAGTATGAAACAACATAAAGCACTTATTATCCATGGCGCTTAATTGCCGCAAAGATAGGCCGAATCGGCGATAAACTAGATTATCGGTCGGCACAGGGAAGGGGGTAACATGAAAGGTAGGAGACTGCAGAGGCAGAAGGCAGGACGCAGGGCGGCCAGGTTAAAGGGTGTAAGCTTGTAATGTTGTCGGTGGGAGGGAGGGATACCGGCTGGCGGCTGGTATACCTTTAGTCCTACAAGGGGCTATCTTGTCGTGATCGGGGAGCACAGTTTGCGCACGGTCCCGTCTTCTTCAGTCGGGGATTAATTATTGCAGGGTTAGAGTGCTCCCACTTAATAGAATGATATTCATTATTTTAGTATACACGGTCAACGAGTCAAACAAAACACTGCACACATTTAGATAACAAGTTATAAAAGTATAATTTAATTAACAATCTTCGGTAGCACAGCAGTTAGCAAATTGGTATGTAAATTTAGCACGTAACATATTTGGCAACAGATTTAAATGGGGATGTTTACTCAGAACAGAACCTACCCGTGATAACCGTAATAACATCATCTTCAACTCACGAGGCTTCCAGTAAACTAAATTCGATAAAACACGTACTTGTTAATGAGAGTTCTGTGCCTGATTGATCCAACTTTTGTAATGTTGGCAGCCCGGGGCTCTTCTCCGTCATCAGTCCTCCATCCAGGCAACTTGGGTGGTTCTCTCATCTCGCTACCTTCCTACCTTCCTGCTACCTGTGTACCTCGGGGGGGTTTTACGGGACTCAAAGGGGTTCTTGCTTATACACCTTAATTACGTGTTTACCCCCATCTGTCCGTATTAAGTAATCTGGGGTACAAGCTCCGGTTAGGGTATAAAATCATGTTGAATTTATTGCGCCGAGTTAACAAATTATACAACAAGAATAACCGTTTGCATCAAACAGATTGAACATTTATTTCTTTGGATAGTTTGGTTTTTTCCTGTTGTAAGAAAGCTCGATTAAGTACTTAAGATGATTGAAATCTCAACAGCAACTACTAATAATGAAAACAGAGACAATAATATCTCTTTCCTCGGCTTTGCACGTTCTACTAGTTGCCTCCTTTTTGTCGTACCCCGAGATCTCATCCCATCCCGCAAGAGTAAAACAAGACCGACTGAATGAGCGGCTTGTAACTTTACTTATTAATTTCAATTACCGAAATCTCGTGGGACAAATTACCCGAAGCACCTTTCATGGATTGCGTAGATAGGAGGTAGGGTGGGTAGACTGGGTAGCTCTCTCTCTCTCTCTTCGCAAGATTCTCAATCGTAGATTATCCACAAGTGATTATAGTTTGCGAGCTTAATGGATACCATTAAATTAAATCAGTTATTCAATAGCGTACGGAAGGGATTCACTTAACAAGCGTAGGGTATTCTGGTTCCATCATCTTGTAAGGGGTCTGAACGGATAGTTTTTGAGATGATAGGTAACATATTAAATTCAACTAACTAACTAATAGGTGATTCCAAATACAATAAAAACTGGTAAAGATTGGAATTAATAAGAATGTAATGCAGTAATTATTACAGTACGCTGGCTCAACGATTGAATAGATCGTATAATCTATTTGTTTATTAGTTTTTTAATAAGCTAATCGTCCTTGAAGACTTCTAGGAGATATCCTTAGCATTGTATATAAATTAAGTCGGGAAGATGTACCTACATTACACCGTGCAATTATGAAAGCCATCAAGCCTAATGAAGACTATAATAATTAAAAGGATGTGTGTCTATTGGGAGATACATTTCAGCTTCCATTCCAATTTACCCCCACGATATCCTAATAAGTTTTAAACATGTCCCCGCAGAAAATGTAAGCTTTTAGATTAAACTGAATACAATTAACTTGGCAAAGCCCGGCTTTGGAGCAAGGATACGTTTACGTCGTTTAGTGCTAACGAAGACTTGTATATCCTAAACGAAACGGAGAGAATATTAAAAGCAAGCGAAATTACTATTAAATATTCCTTAGTTGAAAATGAGAACGTTTTGAGCAAACTAATTAAATTGAACCGTTATTAATCTGGAAAAATATTGCGGAAATTATACTATTCACAATAAAAAGTAAAAATTTATTTATTACCTATTTTTAATTCCTTTATATTGATTACGTTTCTTTTTAAGGTAGGAATTTACAGGAACGAAAATGTATAAAAAAGGACCAATATCTTTCCGAGTGAAATTCGATACATTATATCAATGCTAAATTAATCAGCAAATGATATTTTAATTGGCTTAACCAAACCGGAAGAAACGTTTGAGTAGAATTTTCACATTTGCGTCTTAATATAAGCCCACATACTTATTGATAAACCGAATAGCGGAACTTGTAAACAAATATCAAAGAAATTTAATTAATAATTAGTCTTCCCGCGCATGGCTTAATTAAACATATCAAAAAACAGGACTTTTGCCTGAAACTCATCAAAAGTAGACTCTTAACTAATGAAATGGGTAAATCAAAAACATGCTGCCTTATTTTAGGCGATAAAGTCAGGTGAGGTGGTGTGGGTGCGCACACACATACATCCGAATTTGCGTAACGTTTATACTCGTATTTATAAGGATTCTAGGTCTAACAATACTTTGTAACAAAACGTTTTATCTTCAACTTTGTAAAACGAACATACGCCCGAATAGCTAAAGCTTCTTATGTACAAATTCGTTATGACATGCGAAGCCATAAGCCAATTTGGTTAACATGAGAATAGTAATTGTTAGAATCATTATCGAGTAAAATCATTTGATACGTTACAAATAATCTTTTACTTTCTTATCAGAACTAATTTTCATAGATTTGGCACATTTGTGATACTATGTTCAACTTAATTAAAATAAAAGTATTAAAAATGTTCAAAATTGATTGAAAACTTCAATAGTTCTGAGGATTGTATGAGGACGTGAACTTGTTTACGTACTACGTATTTGTTGGCTCGGAAAGCTTGCGCGTGGTAGAGCCAACACATGAACAAAATCAGTGTTGCCAAAGAAAAGGGGTATAACGTCTTTGCAATGCAAAAAAACATATTTGGCATTCAAGCCGACAAAAAAACCAAATGACTAGTTGGGACAATGGGGTACAAATAAGGTTCTAAATGATGTCTTGATCAATTTCAATTTCAACGCGTAATTCAGATTCTATTACAGATTTAGCTACATTTAAGATTGAGTCATAGAACACATATTTACACGCATAGTCTTGACAAGTATAACTTCACCGTGATTGGGTTTTCCGTGAAATGCTCTATGCGCTACACCTGTGTGTTGGTACACAACTCTATCGTCGAATTAATTAATTTAAAATGAAGTGGAACGTGGGTCCGCTTCCGCGAGTTACTTAAATCATTTAAAACCCTCGCAGAGAAACCCCCACCCGCCCGTCCCCACCCCCAGCCGCCCCGCACATACACTGGGGTTGTAACAGTTATTAGTTGAACATTAAGTTGATGAATGCGCGCTACTGGCATGACGGTATTTAGTGGAACTCGACACTTTTACCCAGCTTTTAGAGAGCTGTTGCTTCCAAGATAACGCTTTCATGTTATCAAGTTGCGCTAACTTGTGTCGTGGGCGAAAAAGGTGCCTACACTGCCTACGTTCTAAGAAAATAAGATTTACATTAGCAAATAAAACACTGGTTATTATTAACTTAATATTAAATACAAAATAAATAAGTACTTAAATTAAATACAAATAACAAACATCATTTTTTCTACAATTAATTCTCCTATAACGCATTAAAGCATAGGCACTAAACCAAATACATACCTATTTAAATGATAAATATTCACCTTTGAAATGTGGCTGTAAGCGAATCCACTAAATACCCTGACTAAAGTAGAGGCTCTTCATTGCATGGCCAAAAGCTGCAAAACTAAACTTGATTTTTACCATCTCAAATAACCGGCAGGAAAAAAGATTTTATAATTCCCATTTAATTTTTATTTTTTTATTTAATGCAAATCAAATTTAATCTGCAAATATTTTAATTTTTAATTGTTATGAATTTTACCCATCAATTTTTAAGGTGCTTAAAATGTTTTATTACCGGTGAAACCTGAGAAAAACCTGAAGATTTACCGAGAAAATAATAATGATAATAGGTTCTCTATTCTGTGAGGTACTTACAATTGAAATCTGTTTTCCAGTATTGAAATTATTTTCTCAGTAAATCGGTTTCACTGGTAAAAAATCGTTTTAGGCATCATCAAAATTAAAAATCGAAATTGGATGGGGTTAAATAGAATAATATAAATAAGTTATCTCAACGTGGCCTAATCACAGTTTTAACATATTTTTTTTAATCTACATATTTGTTTATGAATTCAAACCCCCGTTGAATAACGAGCCCCGCGCATGGTTCGATAGAACCGCCCGCTGGGCCCAACTTTGGGACGCCACTCAAATTGAGAAACCTAATCAAATAAATGGATAATGACCCTGTTATGAGTACCTGAGCTAACACCACGGAGATGTTCCCCGCCGACGGAACCCGGTACACCCACCCACACCACGTAGTGAGCGAAAGGTTAAATATAGAGACGCATGTTCATTAAATAAACATACATATTAAGAGGGTAAGTTGCGAGAGTTCATTTGATTAATTACGACACATATATTAAGGGATTAAACAATACTTAATATAATTAGTTAACTAAGTAAATTAGTCAGTCTTTATGGGAGCGATGGCCAAAAACTTCGCAATTAAGATTGTAACGTAGACCGTAATACAGACCCAACTAATAATTATTATTGTAATACGAATAATTTAGAGAACTACCCAGATTTGTCTGACATTTGAATTAGGAAAAACAGAAATAAACATTGTGGAGTATTCTGCCGTGGTAAGTAAAAACACAGTATCTTCCTTGGGACTCTGAAATTAACATCATAATTTAATTCATTTATTAATAATGACGCCACAAAGTGAAAACCAATCATTTGAAGAAATTATATGATATTACTAAATTATTTAGTTTATTGATTAAAGGTAAATTATTTAGTTCATTAATTGTTAATGTTCGACAAATTCCATTCGAATCCGCGAATGTTTCTTAAGTAAAATTACAGTATAGTGAACTTATGAACTTTATTTGGCTGAGGCAAGGCATTGTATTGATAATTAATTACGATAATGAGCAAAATTTAAGTCCATTCCTAAAACAACTTTAGCTTGTGAGGTTTAATGAGCAAGAAGGAATTGGTTACACTGGACGGTCGTAAAGAATGCAAGGAACGGAACTAATAAAAAATTGTACAAAGAAGCTAACCGTCCACAATGGAGTGCTGATACCAACCCTGATGTATGACAGTAAGGGCGACCGGATATTGCCACACACGTATGAATCGGCACACTTTTTAAATATGATATAAAGCATAATCAAACAAAAAAAAGCTCGAAAACCTAATCTAACTTACCAAATCAATAACAATGAAATAAAATTTACTGAAAAAAAAAATACATATATACGAGTATTTATTAGGGTAGGTTTTAGGGTTAGTTATTTTTTGTACTTTTAATGTCTTTACATTATTGATTGTTTTCGTGTTTAATTCTTAGAACACCATTTATTTATTTTTTATTTATTTATCATGGAACCGTCAGTGAGGCATGGAAATAGCAGAGGAAGGATGAAAGTAGACTGAATGCTGTAGAAGTGAGATTTCTGAGGCGTATGTGTGGTAAAACTTTTTATGATCGTGTTAAAAATGAGGAAAGAAAGTAAGACTGATGTAAGCGTAATTGTTAAGATTAAGAAAGGGACGCTTAGGTGGTTTGGGCATGTAGAGCAGATGAAGAGAAAAATAATGTCTTATTGCAAATGGAATATACGAAGATATAATAAAAAATGTACCATCTTGGAAATCTGACTTTCGATAGTTTAATACGTTTACAAATCGGATGTTTAATAAGGTATTTCAAATGGAGCCGAAGAAAACAATTTACCGAAGGTAATAGATTACTTGCTTGCCTTCGCAAATGAAGGAAACAATAATTTACTAAATTGGCTCATACAGGAAAAAAGCATAATTGCGAAATTACATACCAAATGTCCACAATTTGTACAGTTTTCTATGTTTGTTTTGTTCGAATTGAGTACATTTCTATTTATCTACAACATTATTATAGGCCATCGGGATGGTTTTCTTGGAGTGGGAATGCCGAGCTTGTAGGTACTGCACATACACAAAAACACCAAAATACCACACGAGTTGTACACACTAATTAATTTCGGAGTAATTATAATCCACACAACAAAAGCGTGTTTTTTTGTCAAAGGGGAATTTTTTCAGTTACGGTATCACCGCGGGAGGGGTTCAGCAAAACGTTGTAAAAATCTGTGAGATCTCAAATCTGATCTTCCGGGGCAGAACTTTGCGCAAGTTATTCATTAGGGAAGTCGTTCAAGTGTGGCGTTGCATAAAATTAATTAGCGGTGCACTGCACACTTGCACACTTCTCCGTTGCACACATGCAGACATTGGAGACTTGCACACAATGCACACACCGCACACTGCTGCACGGGCCCACGTGCACTCTTGTGCGGGAAGTAAGTTGGGTGCCTATTGCGCCTTGTGTGCAACTCTGTGCAAGTACTGGGACGTTCATTCGATTCCGCTGATATTTTGACTGAGAGAATTTTATTTTACAAATATTGAAGAATACCATTTTTAATACCCGATTTCGCCCGTAAATAGGATTCTTGTATACATTCATTTCATGTTCCCTCAAGTGTCACTGAAATTGCTGAAAATGTCCTTACAAGTATGTCCTAGGTTATTTCAACACTCTTTTTATTGAACAACTTTGCAAAACTGGGAGCAAAAAATATAGGGTCTTGTCTTATTTTCTCATCGTTCAATGCATGTTTTAGTGCTCCATATATCAAGATGTAAAGAACGTCGCGAACTGAAAATAGTTGCGTTGACCTAGAAATTTTAAACAGAAAAAAAACTATGTAAGTTCCAGAACGCCAGGATCACCTATCAAAGTTATTTCTCCTTGAAAACGTATAAATGATCATACATATGAAATCTGCCTGAGTGAAAAATTAATATTTTTTTGTTAATCAACAAGAAATTTCCAAATATTCGACAACTATCAAAAATAGGTGATCGATGCTATAAGAGATCATGATAATAACGTAAAAACATTTTTCAGTTATTTGTAGAAAAAAAATAAGACAACGGAAAGTTTTTCTTGAGATTCTTCCATCTTGAATTAATAAGGATTACATGTTGGGTACCAAATATATGGGCAATGGGAACCTATTCTGTACCTGGTGAAGCACCTCCCCGCACCGAGGGACCGTATAAACAACTCTTCGCGGCAGGGGGGCTGACTCTAATTGAATATTATGGAATCTCGGAATCAAATTCGTCAGGCTGCATAATTACACTTTTGTACTTCGAGATATCACACAGATGTGTTGCGGATTATAAGCCCAGACAGGCCAGAATTGCGTTATGTCCCGGTGTTCATATTTATGGAAGTTGCACGCGTTAAATCTTACAGGTGTATTTAATATGCTGAAATTATTATTCTAAGGGTATAAATACGTTAAAAATAAAAACACATTGTTCAAAAAAATTCCCCCAAATTTCTGTAATATTCATAAATTCGTCGTATTCATTGGATGTTCAACAACGATCGCGCTACTGCCTGTAGATCTAGATCTATAAAAACTTCAATAACGGCAGCAAAAACTTGAAAACTCAGGTTAGGTTATGTTACTAAACACCGTTATTTCAGATATTCTGTCTGTCTCAACCCTCCTTCTTACAATGAACATCTTCAATTTATATGGTTCCGAATGAAAACAAATTAAACCCCTATACAAATATATATTTACCGTCTGACGCACCGGTTCAACATTGGTATAGTTAAGTCGGCTTTAAGACTGGTTTAATGCCGTTTTATCAATACCCACGCCGTGGTAATAAGTCAGTAAGTCAGGTATCTTTACTATTCTGACCTCATGTGCCGTGTAATATTGGCTGTCCTCGATTTTCTCGAAAATTACTAGATCTATTTGGCTGAAAATAGCACAGTTTGTTCTTATTAGTGACGAGGAGGTTTAGAGAGTAGTTTGAATGAAATCCAATATGCAAAACTGTTGATATAACATTTTAAAGTTTGTATGAAAAACATTGAACCCGACACAGATTACGTATTCAAAAGACGAAGGTCTGTTTGAGTAGAATATTTTAAAAATAGAAAACAAAAGAAGGTACCCACTTAAGAACTTTATTGTTTAGACACATTTCTAAAAAAATAAATGTTTGGAATGAAATAAAAATTACAAATGAATGTTTCTTTTCAATTTATTTTTTATAACTTATTGAAGTTTGTAAACCTCATTGTAATATTTTGTCATTGAAGAAGATAATATTAACACATCTCAAAATGAACCACGAAACCGAAAAAACAACAGAAATTCAAAAGATTTCAGTCGCATCTGGGACTCGAACCCAGGACCTCTACCTATCCGGGGTAACCGCTTAACCAACGAAGCTAATAAGACCAGTTCAATTTACGCCATTTACACCGATATCATACTTCAAGTTCAAGACTTGTTAATATTATCCTCCATTTTTATAAATCACATATTATTGGCTGCTATTCTTATGATGATTGCAAAGTTTCATCGCGAACTCAATTGCAATCGGAACAGAGTCTCGGATATACCTACCCGATTTTATTTATATGAGACATCTATTGACTTATTTTAGAAGTCTGGAAAGAAATATTCAATTTTTTTTTATAACTTATTGAAGTTTGTAAACCTCATTGTAATATATTTATAAGAATCATAAGAATAGCCAATAATATGTGATTTATAAAAATGGAGGATAATATTAACAAGTCTTGAACTTGAAGTATGATATCGGTGTAAATGGCGTAAATTGAACTGGTCTTATTAGCTTAGTTGGTTAAGCGGTTACCCCGGATAGGTAGAGGTCCTGGGTTCGAGTCCCAGATGCGACTGAAATCTTTTTAATTTCTGTTGTTTTTTCGGTTTCGTGGTTCATTTTGGGGTTTGTTAATATTATCTTCTTCAATGATAGAATGTTTCTTTGTTTAGATATAGCAATGGTCGTCACAGGGCATTACAAATTCACTGTCAAGTCAATTATGGCACCCAAACGACAAGCAAGAATTCACAACTTCATAACTTTATTCCAAAAAAATAACAATAATCCCGAGCAAGGCCGGGTACACATCAGCTAGTTATAAATAAATATGTAAGATTCCAGTAGGTTCCTGAATTAAATAATCTCTTCCTTTATAAAGAAGAGATCAATAGGCATTATAAATTGGGTTTTCATAAAAAAAGCTTTAAAAACCGTTAAAAATAGGACGAAAAACTTAACATAAACTCAATTAACGGATGATACTTAGATCTGTCATTAAAATTAACGTAAATTAAAACAGTCACTTTGCGGCAGATAAATAAAAGAACGAAATTCGTTCTCCGTTTGAAATAACAAGCTTCCTTTCGATTGGTGTTTAGCCAAAAACAAATTAGGCGGGTAGGTTTTACTTCCCACTCTTACCTGCAGATGGAGTCTCCTTTGCCAAAAGAGATAATAGGAAATTACAAAATAACAGCTTGGAGGGAGCCGTGAAAAGTAATCAAGATATTAATTGCATCATGTTCCGCCCACTATCTCTGTCTGTGGGACAGTCGCAGTCGGGGTAGTCTCACTCGTACGGTCATAGCTCCATAGCTAATTACTGATTGAATTACTACTATCACGAAACATATAAAAGCAATTAAAATGATACGGTATCGTTAGAGACAGAGTTAATGATGCAATTTTTTTTGTGTAACTTATTGAAGATAATATTAACAACATTAAACACGAAACCGCAAAGATACAGGAAATAAAAAGAAAACGGTAGCAACTAGGACCCGAATCCAGGACCTTATGGTCTATCCGGGATCTTGCGCTCTAATCCTCTGAGCTACGGCTACCCCAATCCGTCCCGCCATTTTTATCGGTATCATAAGAACTTTTAATATCATCTTCGATAAATTAATTTAAACATTGTTTCTTATAAAATCGAGGTTATAGTTTTCAACTTGAATATCAGACTTGCAAAATGATGTAAGAATTTCGTAAGTTACGTATAGGCATTGTTTAGTGAAGGTATTTTGCAGAATTTGGGAAAAATAAAGCCATAAAGTAATGTTGGTGTATCGCATAAAGAACCCTCGCAACAAGAGCAGGCAGGTGAGGCACCCTTATTCACCCTCGCCCTTGAGGGTTGTGGGCGGTAAGAAAAAGAACCACTCTATCGGGCGGATTCCCGCGCCAATGGACTTTTCAATTATTTTTTGAATTACGATCGCCTCGAAGAAATCGGAAAGGATCAAAGCTATTCAAGAAAATTAAAAAAAAAAGGTAAATATAATTGATGTTTCGGTATTTTCTCTGCAGTGCATCCGATCCCAGGACAGCTCCAACCCTATTCGGTGTGCCTGGTTAGTAGTTACGCAATGCATTAGTATGGTGATGTAACAATATCGTTAGTATGTGGTACTGATAATGTATTATTGACAAGCGATTCGGTGTAGTTGAAATTCAATTTAAAGAAACCTACCACGAAAATTGGACTTCGAAAAAAAACGGGGATTCAATTCCATAGAAGGACACTTAAAGGGACCTATACTAGTCTATAAAAAGCTTTATAGCTGGTGTGTGCTTCGCTATTAAAGGCTGCGAACCAGAACATGCAATCTTACAACAGAAATTCAGCCTTATTCTATCGATTATAAAGGCAGTCATGTGTCTTTGTAGTGTATCAAATAACAAGAAATAATTACATACATCATCTATCAGTGATACGAGAGCTAGTCACGCGCGCCGGATTAATTAAAACCTTTGTGCAAATCTAGCTCGCAAGTGTTAATATTAATTAACGGGGACAGGTCTAATTAACGCACCGAGTCGCTGACGGCAACATTGAAAAAGGCCAACTATCCTCGCTGCTCGCTGGCAGTAAATCAAGAATGACGAGAGGGAAAGGCGAGAGGCGAGATGCGCGCCGAGACGAGAGAGACCGAGACGATGCCGGAGAAAGCTGGCAGAGAGGGTCGAATCACAAAACAAAATTCACAACTACGGCCGTAGATCAAAGTGGTTTCTAATGCACTTATGCCGTTGAATGCGAAACGAAGCAAAATAAGATGCACCCCTAATTGACTTACCACGGAGACTGAAATACAAACTCGTAATTTAAGCGTTATTAGTGAGTGCACGAATAAGTGCTGTAATAAGCCCACGACGAAAGCACATAAGTATGTCTACCAAAGCATACATGCATTAAATTTACATTACACATTTTGCGTCGTGGTTATCCTTAACCAACATAACACACAAATGAGAGCAAAAAGGTAAAATGAAAGCTTGACATAAAAAAAATGTTGTGACAAAACATTCAAACGCTGTCACCCTTCGTACCTCAAATAAATTAGGCCCCTCAGACGACTACTTAATTAAAGGATGCAATTTACCCAGGTAATAATTCGCAGTGTAAGTGGAAAGAATTTCTTAGCAGGACCTCGACCACTGGGCTAGTCGTTAGTATCGAGAGAACAAACTGTCCGCCACTGGCTGGGAAAGAATGGAAGACTTCTCTCGGTGGATATAATTCGGCTGGCAATGCACTAGCTAATTGCTTTGACATTTAAATAGTTCTAGAACGGTGACGTCTTTAATCCGGCTGGTATTCGCGCTTCCCGTTGATCATGAACTTTAGACGCGAGGTAATTGGCTGCAGATTGTTATCTTTCGGATTTAATTCGGAATAAAATCCCAACATTCAACAAACAAAAAGGATTGTGGTTTTTATGCCAACATAAAAAGAGTCTTCCATAATTACAACACAGAAGTGGATCGTGGTATGTTTTGAATATTTTAATTAAATGTCGTGATACATAAAAAAAAACCATCAACGCGATAATTATCCACAAGTTTGAGGCATCTAAAAAAATCTCTGTAAATAATCTAATTAAATTTATTATTAGTCCTAATCGATAATCATAATACACACGTAGGCAGATTTGACCACAATTTATCTTATAATCAATCACTCACTTATTATTAATTTAATTACGTTGGTTCGTGCTTTGGACTAATTTCCGTAAATTAGAAAGTAACTTTGATAATACATTAGACTACTGATTTCTGTAGTTAGTAAAATCTTTTGAATGAACAAGTGGTTAACGTCTTGATTGAAAATCTCAAAATTTATAAAGCAGATGGCAATGAAATTAAAAACAGACTGGTAGAATTCCTTTTTGTATTTGGAATAATAGAATCTGGTTCTTGAGATTATTTTTTTTTAATTAGTTAGGTATTTATTCCACTATGTATTAGGGTGTCCCTTATTTTCAACATTATTTTTTTTTGACGTATGACTCATGCTCTCTCATGTCTTATGTTAAAACACTCTGAAATGAAGTTTCTTATTATTTGAACTGCGTTAAGTCATGCCAATTGGTATCGATTTGCAGACTTGCGATAGCGTGTGTCGCTTGCCCGTTGGTTCAGCTGTGTGTATGTTGGTTCTTGATTATTTTAGGGCCAGTTTTATAAACGTAGTACCAACTTTCTGTTACGTAATGAACCGTTCTTGTTAACCTTCTTTTTATGTCTTGAATAATTGCCATTCGCTTGTCATCACTTTCACTGCTTGATCAGGAATCCATTTCACAAACGCAAATTACAATATATTGTATTTTTAATTAAAACAGTGCACAGTTTCAAATAGCGATCGTGGGACAATAACTGAAAGCTATCAAACGGCCGGTAATCTGACGAACATTTATAAAACGGTGAAATCTTACTAACTCTTCACTGGGATGGTAAATAGTTATCAGCTCTTAACGTTCGAGGTAAAGAGAACATCTTCCTATTGTAATTTCATATGGAAACAAGGAACAACTTATAGCTGTACCTAAATTGGACAATTCACCCGGCAAAGAGCAGAGGCTTATTTTGTGGCGAGTATATTCATAAATTAGAAGTTGTTAATATTTACATAAATCCTTACTTATTACAAACACAGGATTTATTAATCGAAAATTATGCTAAAGCATGTTCTATGATCCTCAGTTTCATACGTTAACCGGTAAATAAATCACTCCGGGGTCCAAGGGCAGAGGTCCATTCGGAAGTGGATTCGGCACAAGTTAACGTTATTCCAGAAAGCTGATATTTCATTCATGAGATCAAATCTCTTGACATGTGCACCAATCAATAGTTACGCGGATGACAGTACAGTCCATGATATTTTTTTGTGTGACAAGCCCCCAAAGGGCACACAAACTCCAACGGCTCGGAAGGCTTTGAAGCAGATATTGGACGGTTACCTCGAGAGGGTCTCCTCTTGGGGTAAGAATAACCTCGTCGAATTTAATGTTTCAAAGACCCAATCATGTCTGATTACGTCTTAAAGGGACCGAAATGACAATCTAGCCTCCTTTAATGGAAGCAATCTTCCCAACAAACCCTCCATAGATATGCTTGGTGTAACCTTAAGTGACCAGCTCAGGTATGGGGCTCCATCGAAGCCAGAGTATTGTCACATGAGAACGGGTCGCTTCTACGACTCGTTCTTGTGTTCAACAGCTCGGCTGTGGAATGATCTGTCGGCTTCTGTGTGTCCTCCATCGTTGAAGTTCACTTCTTTTTATCCTCTAAAAGACCCTCCACACAGTATCCCCAAAGATGATATAGGCCTTGGGGGAAATTATTTCCCTCAGGGTCTCCTATACTGTAAACAAAAAAAATGTTTTAAGGGTTTGCGTATCGGATTTCGTAAAAAAATATTTTTGGCCTGTATATGTATGTGTTTTTGACGAGTATGTTTGAGCTTCTTTGCAGTGGAATCTAAAAGTTCCGCCGAGTTTCCTTTAGATTTGAAGTGTTTATAAACAATATGCAGTCGGTCAATTTAGCAACATCCCAAAGCGTTAAATTGAATCAAGATAATAATGGAAATGCCATCAGTGTGTTTAGAATACAAATATTATCCTGGCTGCGCTATTTAAAGGAACAACAGCGACAGCCAACATAACCGTTGGTGCAAAAAGCGCCCTAGAAAGAAAGATCATTGGGAAAATAATTAGTTATTTTATACGAAAATAATACCTTTATTTTATTTCAATCGGCCTATATTTTAAGACAAACAAGACCAGCAAACTCAGCAGTCGAATACACTGGAGTTATTTATTTCCATTTCGGAATAACAGATCGTTGTGATTTATTTTCTACTACGTATGTATAAGTACTGAATCAAAATAGCCGTTGGAAATAACAGGTAGATGCCGTCAACGTACAACGCTAATGTTGGAAATTTGCGTCAACAGTTGAATTATAATATTTACATACGAATATTATTCAACACAACGAATTCACCTGATTATGTACCTATTGCTTTAGCAGTATTGGCGCCAATTATAACTGTCAAAATTTAAACAGTTCATAGTTTTTTTTTTCAAAACGAAAGACAAATATTCCCTGGTTACGAATAACCTGACAATATTTGAAAATCTCCTACTACCATCACTGTAAGCGGAAGATGTTGTTTGTGTCGTAATAGAGGAGCCAGCCGAGGAATCGAACTCACGACGCCTGGGTGAGACCCAAAAGAGATGCCAACTCAGCCACTGAACGGTCTGTGAATGATATTGGCTGTATGTCTTCATGCTAAACGTTTTTGTGGATTTTCCTATCCGATACTACCGATACGTAGCGTAAAGCGATTCTGCCGGTGACAAGTAAAGTATCTGTTGTCTCGTTGGCTGTTAAAAGTCGTTATAGCAGTCTCAATCCCAACGCACCAACAGTTGGATATCGCTGGCGTTGGGATTCCCTAATATTATTGGGATCCTTATTTATTGCTTTTAGAGTGTTCGCGTTAACATCGAGGTTATTTCCAACGGTTATTTTCAATTGTTGACAATCGCAAACGATAGGTGCCGATGGCGTTATTTCGAATTATCGTCAAAGCTTAGTAGTATTATGAATGTTTATATGTAATTATATTCAGTTGTGCAGGGACTGTAATTTGGAAGCATTAACAATTAGCTTCGATTTATTAAAAAGGGGGTAGAGTCTTTACGTGAGAAATGATAAATGTACCCATCTTGTCTTCAAAGCGGGTCGCGAATATGATGAGTTTATGCAAAAAAAAAAGTTTGAAAAAATATATGTATATTCATCATATTCTCAAAGGTTTGGGTCCACTGGGGCACAGTCTACAAACGTAGACAACTGCTACAGTTATAGTACGGATTTTCCACAGCGTTTCCGTTGAAGATATCACCAAGTGCTTAAATAACAACACCCGGCCAACCTATTTACAAACTCTCCTTGCTGTTTCTGTACAACTACATACTGAACACTGATACTAAGAGGATTTCCGAACACGCTCAATTTGTGAACGTGGGAAATCGCTGACCGCTTCTTGCAAATTAAGTTATTTACAGCTAACAGATTAATACTTAATTTAAGTCACTAATAAGATTAAGGCATTTATTTACAGGGTGAGCCACGAATGGCGTTATCTCCGTTATTTTTTAATCAAAATGCGTCGGAAAAAATACACCAATTATATAGTTAGCTCTGGAGAGCTTTTGTGGGGGAAACTTATCGTGATGCTCCAAACAATCGGACCATTATGCGAATTATCGTGTAGGTTTCAATTAAAGGGCGTCATGGTGCAAAAGTAAGAAAACGAAAAATCATTGTAACGGTGGTCGTAGAAATCCAGTATTAGTAGCCTCTGCTTATTGAAAAGAAAAAAATATACTGGCGTAGCTTTATGAAGAGCGTCATCGAAATACGATTTTATTGAAATAAAACACATCTTCCGGAACACCCAACGATGTTGGACACTTACGGACTATCATTGAAGGGTAGTCTAGATTTCTAGGCTATAAAAGGGAGCTGAAATCATCCATAAAGGTTGTGTTTGTAGCAATATCACGGAAAAAACTTAATAGCTGCAAATAAGAGCGTATAAGGTCGGTGTTATCACGTCTAAAACAAATCATCTTTATAAAACTGATCGTAATATTAGAAAATTTACAAGATACACAAATTTGTGGAAACATTCGCACATCATCCATTAGATGGGCTTATTTGCAGCAGTTATTGATTTGTCTAGTCTATGAAATTTATAAAACTTAATCCTAGAGCAATCCTTGTGAGAACCATCTCGCAAAAACCATAAAACTGGGATTATTTTAAAAGAGTTAAAAAGTAAAGACTAATTTGGTATAATTCGAATGCGCGGTGATTAACACAATTCTTGAATATTATTGAATAATGTTTTGATACGTGCTGCCTTCCTATACAAAATCAGAGCTAAGTGAGGCGATAGATGGCCAGGCTTGAAAAATTAATGATTTTTTTTTCAAAATTATCTTTTTTTTCCACGAAAACAAATTATGAGACATAGATAATTCAATTCAAGTGCTGTGATTTCCTAAACAGACATTGTAGTGATTATTGCATAAGTAGGAATAGGCAGTAAAGGGTATTTAAAGCAAGTACTGTCACCAAACGGTTTACCGAAAGGGAAACAATAATAATTCTAGCGAATTCGATAAGTGATATCGTGACGGCGGGAACAAGCTCGCCACTGATGTTAAATTACGATTGCGCATTAAAATCTAATGGTAATTGGCGCATTAATGAAACGCACATAAACTGATTATATTTGTTTATTA
Organism: Halesus radiatus; assembly: GCA_022606495.2. Classification (NCBI taxonomy): domain Eukaryota; kingdom Metazoa; phylum Arthropoda; class Insecta; order Trichoptera; family Limnephilidae; genus Halesus; species Halesus radiatus. Next base: position 163,017 of record JAHDVE020007014.1, on the reverse strand, counting down.
AGATAACTCCAAAGCTACTTATTGTGATTGCTTTCTAAATTAAATGGGGAAACACTGTATAATAATCTCTTAAATCTGGAATAGAACGAGTCGAAGCGATAAGGATAATACCTATTGAGAATAACGCTATATAAAGCACTCAACTGGTATTTTATTTGAGGAAAATATAAGATAGAGGAATATTTGAATCTGTACAAGAAAATAGTGTTAGTGGTACAATGTAGATGTTTTACGAAGATGAAGCAGGTGTCTCGCGCAATAATAACTGCACATAAATTACTAAATAACATACATTATTTATAAAAAAATAAAACAAAGAATGTTATACAAAATAAACACAAACTATAATCGGGTATACAGATTACAACTCGAAGCCTTATCGACTAATTGAAGAACTACCTATAACAATATAACTTCGACCGTAAGGGCATATTTTAGCATGGTTGGTAGAAAATCGATCACCAAAGAACCTCTGTTTTAGAAAACCTATAATTACCTGGATGGACACCATAGTCGCTATGGAGGTCACCACATCTAGGAATATACAAAACTGATGGAAGACAGCAGGAGACCGGTAGAAGTGGAGACAAAGCATAGGGGGGAACAATACTCTCCAAGGGTTGAAGCGCCGATGATGATTGTCAGTTTTTATCTCATCACATTAAAATGTGTAACGTTTTTTATCGAAACTTCACACTGTAAAAAACCCATACGTGTCATGTCGGTCTGTCTGTACACTTAAGTACATACAGAACGGTATTTTCATTTGCTTATTGCGAAAAGCAAAGCCGCCTGGGATTAATCACGATATTCGTTTTCTGCTCTCCGGCAAGTGTAAACATCTCCTCAATATGCAAATATTTGCATCAGCCTGATACGCAATTTGCATAATTAAAATTCTCGATATCTTAATGGGGGAACATTAAATAAACGCGTGCGTTATTAACTGCATCTATAAACTCGACTAATTAAAGCACGATGCTATTTTTATTCATATAAGTTACGATATACCATATTAAAATATATCCAATAAACTAAACATTTTAATGGCTTTCTTCGGTAATGAGAAAAGTTAGCCATCGATAATGAATTTTAAGAAAGTAAACACATTTGCACATAACATTATCTGTGTTCTTGTCACAGCATTGAATTATGATGATAATTAATGTGTCGGCAGTAAATCAATTAAACAAATTTAATTGGATTACCTTACAGTGACATTAGCAGAGGCACATATCAGAACGGATTGCCAACAAGGTTCAATATTATCCATTAATTTACTTGCTCTCCTAATAGCATGGGATAGGAGGTAGAAATCCGTGCAATCACCGCGCTGGACCAGCCGGCTCAGATTAAGAAAAAGGGTCTTCCGATTGCGGGATGTTAGAAACACAACAGTGAGAGAAGTGAACCCTTTTGTTGAGTGGGCAGAAGTTTCCCGGTAGATTGTTTCTGGCCGTAGTAGCAATACACTAAACGCTCACATGGTTACGTTTTCTTCTCACGGCAAACACACATACAAAGCTCCCGTGTAATCAGGATGAGTGAAATTCATTTCCATGGAGGAGCGAAGTGAGTGGTTAGTACACAAATACAACACACTACACGGAGGCGGGGGGGTGGGTTGGGAGGGGGAGGAATGGGGGCGGGGTAGTTGTCCATTATGTGTAATAAATTAAGAGCATTGCACACACACACACACACACACGCGCGCGCGACTGTCGGGGATAACCGATACACCCCCACCTGGCGGCGTGTCCTGGAACCCGAATCAAAGTATCGCCAAAGCTGTACCCGATGGAGCTTGGCGCTTGCAAATGTATTTTTCTTTAATGAAAAACGTGTGGAGTCATTTAAATCTATAAAAATGAACGCACGACATTTGAAGGCGCCGAGTGAAATATCACTTAACTTTATTAAATGCTGTTCGATATAGCCGGTAAGTGCGGTGTTCTGTTCCGGTGACAGAATGTGACTCAACATCCAGCTTGTATAAATATGAATTCTTCGTAACTATCCAGTACTACTGTCAGCAATACAATGGTTTCAATCTAACCAAACCAATATAACCAAGATACTACAATTCTAGATACAGACTATAGGTTTCTAACTTGATATAATGTTCGTACGATATTGTAAAATGTTTGTAAATACAATTGTACATTTTGAATAATTTTACAGTAAAAACTAATTATTTTACTGTTATATTAGAATAGAATTTTGACGGGTACCGGGAATAATACAAATGCAAAGAAATTTCAATTTATTTATAAAATGAAGAAAGATATATTATCATCTGTAAAAGCCATCAAGGGCCTAGGACCTAGGGGTAGTCTTTGATTCCGAACTTATGTATTCAGACCATATATTAAAGTTGTCTACATCGTGCTACGAATTATTAGGGTTTGTTATAAGATCTAGCAAACATTTTACTTAACCCCTAAGCTATGACATCCATGTTCAACTGCATTATAAGGTCCAAACTTGAATAGGTATCCTTCTGCTGTTTGGGCTCCATACCAGAAATATGTATATTTAGAAATGTTATAAAAAATACAGAAAAAAATTCTCAGGTATATAAACTCGTATGAGAATGCCCTGCGAGTACTCGCAATTTATGCATCATGCTCATGCTCCGAGACGCGCTACCCAAGTCCTCAGTCGAGAAGGAGTGGGGCCCTTGCAGTAACAGCGTATAAAATTATACATTATTTGATAGATAGTCCAAACCTCCTGGAATGCAATAAGTTGTTTGTATCAATCAACTACTGCCAGTGACGGCACCACGATCTGTTATGCATACCACATGGCATAAATTAGGGGTCAGCTCAGAACACCATGACAAGGGGTATGGTGCTGCTAAATAAGATATCTGTTGATATCTTCAACATAAACCTCAAAGGTTTCGATAGACATGCGAATAATGTACTTTAATTCATGTTATTCTGTGTAATTTTTATGTTGAAATAACACATTCATCTATGCTTTTACTATTCGTGAATATAGTAAATGGACGCAGTCTGATATAAACAATAAATAAATATATATCGCGCATTTATTAATTAGTAAAGCACAGCTTTGATACGCTATGGCTTCTGTTTATTATTATTTACAAGGCACCAATAGAAAATTATGAAGTCACGTAGAGTTATTTACGATCAGCAGCAGCGCCGGATACCAGTACCAGTACCAGGCAAGCATAATCTAACAGGAGCTCAGAGAACCGCGGTGGCCAAAACCTTGATTCAAATAACGGCCATAAACCACTTCCAAAGCACCGTTCATCATCACAAAGGCCAAAGCTAAAAATTGAAAACAAAACCGGGGAAATCGTCTAAAGGAGAAGACTTCACCCCTCCTCACACCCGTTCATAAGTAATCTAATTAAGATGGAAACTTATAATTTTCCTTATTACAACGTGGCTTTAATTGGATTCGTTAATCAAGGAATTAAACTGCCTCGGGCGAAATACAGTATAATGGACGATGGAGTTGAGGGTTGGAGAAGGGTTGAGGGGTGGGGGCGAAGGGGCCCAGGTGCAGGTGTACTCAACTATAAGGGAAACTGGAATTAAGGATTTATAATTTTATAAAGAAATCTTTTGTTAAAAACACGCTCACTCTTTAATTAGATCCCCAATGATGCACTCCGTGCAGTTGATATTTAATGGATGTGATTTTGTAGCAGTGAATGGATTAATTTACCCTGGACAAGACATAAACTACTAAATCAAGACTTCTATCGAAAATAACCAAAGCTATACTCTATAATACACTCATATGCTGGTGGTAAGCTATGCTGCAGTGGTAAGTAAAAACACAGTAATTACCACAGGACTAATCCGCCAGAATGAAGCGCCGAGTTTTGTTTAACCTCTCAGAATATTTACAATTGGTATAAGGTACTGTTGTTTTTTGCCAAAAAACTCGTACACCCATATTCTATATTTTCATTATAATAAAGTTTATAAAAATATATGTTTTTTTCTGTTTTTACTGTATTTTTACTTACCAATGGCGAATGTTTATCAAATAATTGTGGTAAGTAAAAAAGTTCTACATAAGTTCTGTGTTTATAAGTTACACAAGATATTTAACTTATTAATGTGTTTAATTCGTAGAACTCCATTCATTATTTAATTAATTTAAAGTAAACCTTGTTTTCAAGTTTATTTTGTAGAACTCCATTTTAATTTTAAGTTTTAAATTTTTTATTAATAACTACTAATATTTAAAAAATAATATTAATTGTGACTCTTGAATGCTAAACCCTTAAGAAGAGAAGCGAGATAATTTGGTAATTTTGAAGTGGATATTTTAATATTGTAGGCATTTCCTAGAGGGGTAGTAAGATTAAGAAAGGGACGCTTAGATGGTTTGGGCATGTGGATCGAATGAACGAAGAAAGGAGTGTAAGAAGAATGTATGACGCGAATGTGGATGGAAGAAGAAGCCCGGGACGCCCGAGGAAGACATGGCACGATCAAGTGAATCAAATACTTGAGTCGGGCCATGTCAGAAGTCGGAATAATAGAAGAGAATGTATGAGACGATGTATGAATGTGAATGAAGCAAGAAGTGTATGCCAATATCGAGTTGTTTGGCGGTCCGTTCTCTCTGCCTACCCCCGCGGAGAATCGGCGTGATGGTTAGTTAGTTAGTCCTAGAGGGGAACCGAACTTTCTCAAGCGTTATAATGCCAATAATATCGCTTGTCACAAATAGACATGATGGAATGACATAAGTTGTAACTATAGCCATGCATGGCTATTCAACAGTACGCACGGCGTATTGAGCATACGCAGTTAATTAAAGACTGAATAAGCTATTTCTAATTTAAACAATAAAGTTTTTTCCCAAGAGTTAACGTCGACAATTGGTCACGAGAAAAAGACATTAGATAATTCAGACTCGTGTTCTGACGGAAAATGATCAGATCTGCAGTGTTAACAGGACAAATGGAAAAACAATTAACATTTGCAGTATCCGAGGCTTCATTGAATATAATACGTGCGGTATGCGGGCCTCATTAGAACGAATTCATACGAAAACGGCACGGAAAACCGTTCAATCTTTGGTGGCAAACCGCTTTTCAAAGCAAGCTTTTTCAGCGTTCATTACATTAATTAGAGCTGTTGTTGGTGAGCGGGCTTAGGCCGCTTACTCGCGCAAAGCGTTCAATTATACGAGATTTATATGTTATATTAAACAGAAAACAATCGTGAGACTTGCAAAAACACTCATTAATAAACCCGCTCCAATATGACGCTGCACCAACAGCGCAGAGGGAATTAATGCAGCTGGAAAAACGTAACTGCAGACATATTAGAGAACGAATCATTATCAGATCGAATTGATTTTAACCACCGCTTAGGCTTTACTCGTATATGCCGAGCATTGAACGACCAGAATCTAAACATAAAATTAGAAACTCTCGAAAAATGTTCGACGTTTTATTGTATTGGAACCATAGATAATAGAAAAGCGTGCCGTTTGTCGCCGAGATACGATCAAACTGCACGGGGTATCATAGCGGCGGAGCCATTGAACGTTATGCGTTTGGTGTGTAGGTATAAAAAAGGCGGGGCGACGCTGTGCATTGATGCGATCTGCAGTAGTATGGGTGAACGATGTTAATGATACTTGCGCGTCGTTTCATAATAATAATGGTTCATTGCCCACCTCCCTTATGTTTATTAGCTTACTTATTAGATTCGTACGCGCCGGTTCATCGTTGGTATAGTTCAGCCGACCTTAAGCCCGGTTTAAGGCCGTTTTAACCATTCATACGCAGTTGTAATACATCAAGTATTTCACTATTCCGACCTAACGCGCCGCATAGTATTTATACCGAGATTATAAGTAAGAGGGATAATATTATTATAATATTGTGTAACTACCTTCAGGAAGTTGACGACCAATGTTAGTTACTCTTTTTGATTTGACAACTCTGGTTCAGGTTGACGTTGTCAAATCAAATCAGATGATTTTACTCGCACATTTCGTTATGCCCACAGTCAATACCAGACAATAAAGGCATTTAAAATCTACGTCCATACTGCGTACCTGCCAATTAAAAAAAAAATGTTTACAACATAATGAATCAAATGAGTTACCAACCGACTGTATCTATATCTACTTACAGTGTTCTGCGCTGACCAATTATTTCCAGAATCGATCTGAAAAACTATACTTCCCTTTGAATTCTTATCTCGATCATTAGTAGTTAATTGATTACGAAATTCAATACAGTCTAATTAGAGGTTGGCAATGCTGGTATTATGAGACAATGGGCCACTTTACGGACCCAAATACAGCATAGAGCCGTATAAACAAAACATTTTTAAGTCGTAGTTACGAATTGATACGGCAATATCCAATTAGGAATAAATTACGTGGTACGTAGGTATACAAAAGCTCGTTTGGTACTTCTAAAAAGGTATTTCACCACCCCTGAGTAAACTATCGATTGGCGCTACTCGTCGAATAGTTAACCACCGCTGAGTGATGTTGCCCGTTAAGTAAATGTCTGTTTTTACAACAATGTTTTAACCGCCCGTCCTTTGGGTTATTATTTAAAAAGTAGGTAAAAAAAACATCGGTGTTTTTTTCATTAGATTTCGCAATAACAATACGTGTGACTAGTGACGTAACTTGTATGGGAGTGGCGAAAATACCCCAACACAACCGTTAGCTTCGGTTGACCTCGAAATACTAAACGAGATGATGCAGGAACAAATTTGACGTATACGAATGTTTTGTGGGTTTTCGGTATAACTTTTTTGTACATGAACGTACGGGATACGGCTTGTTGCGTTCGGGCGATAATATAGCGGCCGTATCACGTACGTTCGTATGGGTAGGGCGGTTAAGTTTGATTCACATTTACCGGCACAGCGCAGTGCAGACACGTAAAGTGACAGGCACGGCAAAATTACTAGCTTACATTATCTATGAACATATTCACAGACGGTGTAAAGGAAATACTCTTCTGTGCCGTGCCTGCCACTTTATGTGCCTGCCACTTTACGTGCCTGCCACTTAACGTGCCTGCCACTTTACGCGTCTGCGCTGTCCGGTGCCGGTAGATATGAATAGACCTTCAATTCTACGCTTAAAGTTATGTGACGAGTAGTTACTCAACTCGTAGGTGGTGAAATATCATCATAATATTCAGTTTTAAGCGTTAGTAGATAGAAAAGAACACGTGCTTCGAACTGTAAAACTTTTTTTTTCTTGTGAGAAAGCACGAGGGTGACATTTTCAAATGTGTAAAAAAAAACTATGGGTTGGCAAATAAAACGTAAATACTCAATGAAGTGGAACTACACTTTTTTTCATTACTACGGCGATACCAAGCTGCTAACCATATCTTTGAAATTTTGTACATCACATGAAAAAATTATCACATTCGAATTTGACAGTTCGTTTTAAAGAAACAATGCAAAACATCATAATTCGATGTTTTATGTTTTTAAATTATATTTTAGATGTGTGAATTTGTTTTTGTTTTTATTTACTTATCTAACATCTAATACATGGTTGTTTCGATCCACGAATTTCAGATATACAAAAAATCCCCCTTTCCATGAAATTGTCTTTGCGAAGGGGTTAAATAATTTTAAAAAAAGTTTGAAAATAAAGTTGTCTTCACATATGATCTTCTTTCGGAAAGTACTACAAATTTTTGGATAACATTTGGTAAAAGTAAAAAAAAATCATGCAACTGGACCATTGTGGTTATTTAAAACTTAAAATAATCTTCCTGTGAGTCATCTTAGTGTTTTTATTTAAAACGATCACAGCGCCCTCATTTTTGATCTACTATAAAATGTCAGACTGTACCTAAAATACTTTTTTTAATTAGACGATTAATTTAATTCTATATTTGAAATGTGTACCTATTATTTTCAGATCTGTAGAAACGAAATTTTTCAGTTTCATATTCACAAGTTAAGTTACACTAGCCATTAAAATAAATTTAATAGTTTTTTCGAGTCCAGAGCTAGAATTGTACCATTACGCTATCCGGCTTTGTTGTTGTCTGTTAGTCCTTAATTAAATGTTTTAATTTTCTTTCTGAATCTTGGTAATACGCGCAAGCTGGCAACAGACTACAGGAGGATTCTAATTAAAGTAACAAGGCATAAATGAGGCTGAGTTATTGATTCGTAGGGTATCGCTAATTGGGCCCGCGCATTTATACTAGGATTACACCTCTTCCCACTAATGGAACACCCTGTTTACAACGTAGGAAGATCCTGTTCCGTGCAACCGTTGTTTGGACCCGGAATCTGCTGGGAGCGATCAGCGGATAAAGGCTGATCATCAATCAATTACTTACGTTCATTTACCAACAGACAGATATGATAAATTAAATATACCGATAGAACATTTTCGTATGTTACGAGGTGTTTATTTTAACAATAACTTGTTTTAATATAAAATACAATAATTATGCAATAGTAAAAGCACTGATAAATTTGGAATTATTATTTTTTATAGCAATTAGCTTACAATAACGATATTTTTAATACACCTAACAAATTTAGCAATTTTTCGCCATTAAGTAGATATTTAGTGTTATTGTGTAATAGGGAAAACCGTTTTTCTTTTAAATCGTTAAACTCCAATTACTTAACTTAATAATTTAAAATTATTAAAAATACATATATCAAGTAGGGCCCATTGACGACATATTATACTTTAAGACATTTAACCCGGTTTCGCCGAGTTTCTAGACAATTCCCAAATGTTATTTCTTCTTGGCTTGTTTTATGACGGTTTAGTGCATAGGCATTTCAACATTCTCATGATGGAATTCAATAGCTCAATGACGGAAAGTACGTTGCAAATGGTTGCGTTAGCTTAGAAATTTCAGACAAAAGAAGAAAAAAAACTGGAAAAATTCCATGACGCCAGAGCTCACAGATCGAGATTTTTGAAGCTCCAGATATAACACAAACATATTTTCTGATTTGTATTTAAGATTATAGAGAATTAAAAAACTGAACAAGCAGATAAATACAACCTACAGTCCACCTCAAGCCAGGCCAGGGAGCTTAATCAAATTGGCCTCTTATTTCTATAAGATGCTCCAATATACAGCACGTACCGGACAGACTTTAACCGACAATTCCTGAGCTTATTTGGAGAATTTTGGAGAATTATTTGGAGTAAAGAATGTAATGTCTTTTGGGTCTCCGGTAACATTATTTCAATAAAAAAAAAAAATTAAAATTCTATCACACGTGGATGATAGAATTTTTTCCACTGGATGCAACCTAAAGCCGCGTTCAGATGCGTGCAATGCAACATGCAATGCGACATGTAATGCAAGATGAATTGTTTGGACGGTACACGATCTCACGACAATCCTAATGCTGTTTGTGTTGATCCATGTGTGTGCGAATGAGACGCGAGTTGTTCGAGGTTGAGTTTTTTTTTTATTATTAAATATCAAAACAAGAATTTACCAGTCATATTTTCAAAATACAACCATTTAGTTTCGTAGAATAAAAAGTTGATAAATCAGTTCTAAAAAATAAAATTAACCATGCTTTCACTTTTTTTTTTCAATATTCTAAGAAACTTCTCCCCAGCAAAAGAGCAATATCGCCTTGCATCGGTCGTCGATGTTATTTTACAGTATTTACGGTTTTTGGGATTCCAAAGCATAGGCTTTTCTGGATATGAACTGATTAGCCCGAGTGACTATTCTTCGCTCTACACGACGTATGTACGTCCACACAACACAACTGTCACGAACGCCATCCAAACGGGCATTGCTAACGCTATGCGAATCTCTGTGTTCGCATCAAAAACCTACAGGCAACATAAAAGCGCGAGCGTCGCGGCCGCACAAATATTGCATTGCATGTTCGTATTGCCGTCCAAACGACGAATTCGCATTGTATTGCATGCGTCTGGACGTGGCTTAACCGATCACTTAATATGCGTCTCTCTGCCTCGTCTTTACGGTGCTGCTGGAACGAGACGGTGCGCGTACCACGTGATCCGTTGTGACGTGATAGATTTAAAAAAAAAACAATATAATATACACATGTATGTGTATATAAATATTCGTATTAATTAAAAAAACTTTCAAAAAATAGTTATATATATAATTATTATATGGAAGAAGGCCGATTTGATTGAGTATCCTGGCCTGGGCGGACGTGGTTTTAGTGCAGGAGGCTGCGAGCTCCGGCTCTCTGGCCCGGGGCAGGGTTAATGGAGGAAAACAAAATGTCTAATTGGTACGTTTCGTAACATACCAGGCAAGAGGTTAATTAGGAACAAAATGAAGCTAGCGTCGTCTCGTCTAAATAGCGCGGAAAATCTAATTACTTCATATTGAAAACTTGCACAAATAATAATGTACGGCGGAGTATGAGCAGAAAATTTGTTCATTTTGAAGACTAGGCGAGGCTACCATATACCTGCAAAAATATAATTACATGGATGCTGTTATTAGTTGCTCTAGAAAAACTACGTGGCACTTTTCTTTAGAAAATTAATGTGTTCCACTAAGACGAAACAATTACCACAAAAACAAAAAAAATCTATTATTACGTTAATTTAGACCTCACTATGTTCACCTCTAAGACCTCAGTTACTTATGCAAATGTAAAAATCAATGCGCGTTTTCTTGTATCCATACGATACGGCACGAACGTACCACCCAAGCAGGAGCATTCCTGTCCCGGTGCGACCGGTACACCAGTGGGCACTATTTTGTAATATAGGGATTGATTGAGCGTTGGTTTTCGTTTCCCGCTAGCCGCAAATTTTTGCTTTCCACTTTTCTTGCTTCGAACTCCTGTTATTTTTTTTCATTTCCGGTGTCTCCTTGCTTCACATTGGCTCTTTTTTTGACTATTTGAATCTCTTCTTGCCTATTCTCGCTTCTTGGATATTTTACGACTACTCGCACCATTCTTATATCCCATACACATGTATTTATTTGTTATTTGTGTTTTGTTTTTCTCATTTGTGATAGTGAGAAGAAGTCTCTTAAACACTTCGATTGCAAGTTAATTAAATAAATAGATTCGCTAAATAACCATTAAGTAATTATACCCATTAAATATTTGCTTTGGTGAATAGGTGATTCATTCATAAAGATTTTTTTTTACAATTACTCTATACATTGGAAATATTTTCCCGCAAGGCCCATGTCATCCATAGCTATATTGGGGGGTCTTTAGGAGGATATGAAGGAGTTAACTCGAACCGAACCCTAAGAATGTTATAAGAGGGAGGAAACAAGTTGTTGGACCCAAGAACGAGTCGTAAATGTCAACCGTGAACAAAGTCATATTTTCCCGGATTAAGAATAACCTGCAATATTTGAAAATCTCCTATCATCACACTAAGCAGAAAATGTTGCTTGTGTCGCGATGAAGGGCTTGGCTAGCCGAGGATTTGAACAAACGACGCGTGCAAGAGAACCAGACGTTATGCCACTGATCAGTCACTTGCTGATACTTCCTGTGCGCGCTATTTTTTTTCGTTGGATTCTAGCTACTCGTTCAGGCTATAGCCATGCATATATTTTGAAAGGTGACATTTGTGTTTAATTTCGACTATTGCATCCTGTAAATATATTTTTTTAAATAGAAGTTTTGAAGGTATTTTTGTATAATTTTAATTTAATTTAATTCATGTAAATTTGTTTAAATTAATAAAATGTATTTTTAGTACATAATATTTGTTATTTTATCTGAAACACCCTTTGAGACCTAATGTTCTTTCAAATGATCATAGCAATAACTTCTAAAGTATTGAAAAAAAGGTCTATTCACATCTACCGGCTCCGTGCAGTGCAGATACGTTCAGTGGCAGGCACGACACAGAAGGGAGTATTCACATTTCACCGTGCGTGTTCATAGATAACGTAAGCACCTAATTTGCGTGCCTGCCACTTAACGTGTCTGCACTGTGCGGTGCAGGTAGGTGTGAACCGAACTTAAATCAACACACGTATAAATCGTCACACTTTTTAAAAGTGGTATGAAATCATTAAAAGTTAAATAAAAAACCGTATGTAACCTAACCGAAATTTAATGACTTTAAAAGTGGTATGAAATCATTCAAAGTTAAATTAAAAACTTTATGTAACCTAACCAAAATTTAATGACTAAAAGTGGTATGAAATCATTAAAAGTTAAATTAAAAACCTTATGTAACCTAACCAAAATTTAATGACTTTAAAAGTGGTATGAAATCATTAAAAGTTAAATTAAAAACCTTATGTAACCTAACCAAAATTTAATGACTTTAAAAGTGGTATGAAATCATTCAAAGTTAAATTAAAAACTTTATGTAACCTAACCAAAATTTAATGACTAAAAGTGGTATGAAATCATTAAAAGTTAAATAAAAAACCGTATGTAACCTAACCGAAATTTAATGACTTTAAAAGTGGTATGAAATCATTAAAAGTTAAATTAAAAACCTTATGTAACCTAACCAAAATTTAATGACTTTAAAAGTGGTATGAAATCAATAAAACTTAAATTAAAAACCTTATGTAACCCAACCAAAATTTAATGACTTTAAAAGTGGTATGAAATCATTAAAAGTTAAATTAAAAACCTTATGTAACCTAACCAAAATTTAATGACTTTAAAAGTGGTATGAAATCATTAAAACTTAAATTAAAAACCTTATGTAACCCAACCAAAATTTAATGACTTTAAAAGTGGTATGAAATCGTTAAAAGTTAAATTAAAAACCTTATGTAACCCAACCAAAATTTAATGACTTTAAAAGTGGTATGAAATCATTAAAACTTAAATTAAAAACCATATGTAACCTAACCAAAATTTAATGCCTTTAAATCTATAAAAAGTGTTCCGATTCACACGTGTGTTGATTTATGATGGAATCCATAAAACTACACCAAAAATTTTCAAATAATTTTATTAGGTGTCATCAAGCATCAAATATTTATTACCACTGCCAGTTTTAATTCAGGTCCAAAAGATAAACGATAAAATAAAATAAAACATTTTTATTGGGTGGAATCGATAGAATTAAAACATCCGATTCCAACCTAAATTAAAAAATATATATATATGTTGCTATTCAATTAAAAATATGTTGTTAGGACATAAAACTAGCCGGTACATCAACAATGCTTGCAGCAAAGTGAAAAATAACAGATAATTTAAAAAAAAAGTGTAATTAAAGTTTTATATATTGTTGCAAATTATAATTCTTTAGCTGCAAAAATGTGTTATCTAGTATATTTTTTCATAGCTGAATAATTTGCATTATAAAACATTTAATTAAATGTATATTATGATAATGAGAGATGCTTTTAGATCAATATCTTACCGGATATTGCAAAATTACACCGTGTTTTTCCTTGTATAAATTAGTACAGCGAAACAATGAGACGTACTATTAAAACTACATACTGCGCACAAGGTGTATTCACTACGAAAGGCATATATCCTCATGTCATGGGTTATCGTTAGGAAGAGAAGTTTATTAATTTTATTTATGTATTTCTATTCATTTTACAGTTAAATTCAATTAGAATTTAAACAATATTTCATTTTAATATATATTTTTAAAAAAACTAGCCCGAAAACCTAACGTAACCTAACGGAATTTTAATGACTTTAAATCACCTTTAAAAAGTGTCCCGATTCACACGTTTGTTGATTTATCATGGAACTCGTAAAACTACACCAAAATTTTTCAAATAATTTTATTAGGTGTTTATTAATTGTTTTTGTGTTTAATTCGTAGAACTCCATTTATTTTTTAAATTTAATGTAAATCAAATTTAATAATGTTATTACTTATTTATTTATTCTTAAATTTAATTATGAAAACAAAAACATTAGCCACTCATCTCACTAGGACAATCCTGTGTTGAGATTATGTTATTAAGCTGTGTATATAATTAAAAGTAATAATGATGCGTGCTGTAAATGACTTACACGTTATATTGTTTCGGAAACACCTCACTAAGGTAATAAAAAAATAAAAATTTAAAAAATTATTTAAGTGCTGTTGTATTACGATATTTCATCACATTAATAATAATAATTGGATTACTTCCATAGCACCGTTGTCGTAGGAAGATGACTGACAGAATTTAAAAAAAAAATACAACAAAAAAAAACACTTTTTTTTTTAGTCATTTTCCTACCGATTTCGGAATCACGATTCCTTCTTCAGGGATAAATATATAGTAACTTAATATAATTTTATTTTTATTTTTAGCTGTATAGAATAGTACAAAAAATTAGGCTTAATTGGGAAATTAATATTTGATGTTTTTTTATTAAATTAAAAGTGAATTCTAAAAAAAATCACAAAAATAGTACATGCAAATGTAGTAGGACAGTAAAGTATTATTTTGATGATTTGGAAAACCTTATGTTAACCATCTAATAATATTGAAGAGGATCATTCAATCCTAAAATTTACAAACACGTTAAACACATCAATATTCGGTTTTTCTCCAATCATAAATCACTTGTTATATTTGCAGAAACGTCTCGAATTAGCGATGAAAATACAAATTCGTGAAATTAATACACAGTCGTGCAAATATTAATGAAGATGTACTGATTACCGTTTCAAAGCGTTCCTGCTATAAATTAGCACCTTGAAAATGACCGCTCTGAGGTCAGGGTAAATGATACGTGAATGCAGCGAACAGCGAACAGCAAACGACGATGGCTCGCTCCGCGGCGGCTAAAAAACGGCCTTTGTTATAGTTCACCGCGGCGATAATTAGGCGATTGTCTGTTATGAAGAAATCCGATAGTCATGGTGTTAAGCCGTCACTCCTTGTTAGGTCGTCGTTAATCATCGCGAGTTGTTAAAAGGACCATCACCCTAAGATTGTGGAGCCGTGGGATGCAGCACGGTGATAGAATTGAGAAACTGTCAATTCAAGATGGCCGCCCTTCGAATTACCGTAGGGTTTTGATTTTTGACGATTCGACTCCATATTTTTACAGTTGTTCCCCATTTGAGGGATGAAATACTTATGGCCATAATGCCCCATACAAGGGCAAATTGTATGAGAGCCCTACATGAGAATAAATAATTGTAGGGGAGATTAATGCAATATGAAGTGCGCATGCGCCCGGTAGTGCCCGGTCATCGATATGCTTTCCGTTTGCAAAATTCGTCAACGGGTGACAGTAATTTAACCGTACACAATTCATCACCCAATTTACCAAGGTAATGTATATTTGACATGTTTTCTACATAGTGCATGAAAATGCTTCTCTTTTCTGCATACAAGTGAATTTGACAGTCGCAGAAAGATAGTCCAGCTTTAATTCAAACTTCATTAAGAAATAGAATATTTATTAATTGATAAACTAAAGTCCTTAAAAACTTAAGACAAGATTTTTGTGCATAGCGCAAAGGGTAACAATTATTATTTTTATAAACAATAATTATTAATCTAAAACACTCATCCAAATTGAAAAAACCTTCCGAGCAAAGATAAATGTCGCCGGCAGGACTCGAACCCGCACCCTTCTAATGTCCAGTTAGATGCTCTACCGTTGAGCTACGTCGGCTTATCGCAAACCCGCCAAGTTAATCAATATATACTAGTGTTCCATTTTTTTAATAATTACTGTTTTTATTATATTTTCACCTGTAAACAATATTGTTTATTGTTTACAGGTGAAAATATAATAATTACATATATTGTTTATTGCAAAAATTCTCTATGCCTCTTCCATCAGTGTCTACGTCTCATCAGGCGGGATGACTCCATGCTCTGCGGGGCCTTAATCACCTCTCGTAGCGCAATGCAAATAGGGACATTCTGTACAAATCCATATCTTCCTCTGCCTATCCACCGCTCACGTGCATCATCAAGGATGGTCGTCGTAATAGATGTAAGTGCAGCGGGTCGTTGATTGCGTCCTGTGATGAATTGAGAAAGATGGTTAGAATTAATCTCAGCTAACAAAGAAACTAGACTGATTACGCATGAAGATTTTTTTCTTCATACATCTTAAAGGCTCTAGTAAACGAGCAGGCTTTTACGGGAATGTCTTGCGGGCAAGGTATTGCCGTCAAGATTTCCGTATTATCGGATACTATTCGCCAACATTGCCGTGTATTGCCTATTAATTCTTGTCGATGTATCGCCCTGAGTTTGCTCGGTTACCGATATTACGACAAGATTGCCGGGCCAAATCTATTTCCCTCTCGCTCTGTTACTTGTTCGCCCCCCACTCACTACTAAAACTGACATAATTTTGTACGTGATTGTTATTAATAAATAATTTCGTGATTTTGCTTCCAAGTTTATACAAGTTTGTGGAGTTATTGGAGGAGATCGTAATTTTGTGTTGTAAATTTGTTTTAAATATTTGGGCTATAGTCTTACGGTACACGTTAATATTGAGGGGACATGGCAATAATGACGGCCAACACCTTGCCGGCATGACAATTGTTCGGCAATAAGCAATTTATCTTATTCGTTTACGGGAACCTTAAGATACATTTTCGAGTGTCGATAATAGGTACAAGAAAAAAACAACGAGGCGTCTTATCTTATTTTGGAGAGCTAAAAAGATTTTTCAGTAAGACGTCGAAAGCTGAAAATAGCAGCGTTGAACTATAAACGCTAAAAACAACAATTGGTCAAAGAAAGAAATTTTAGATGCTAGCAAAGCTAAATAATGTACTTCCACTGGCCATTAAGACTGAACACAGAATTACGATAAACATAAATTGGACACCAAGATTTGAATCACCTGTAAGACAGATCAAAATTTAATGATTTTTTAAAACATCCTTATAAGTATGATACAATGACTTTAACATTATACTAATAGAGCGTAAACTGTTAAACTGTAAACTTTGTAAAATTATAAACTGTGAACTCTGCCTGCTCTCGACACAGATTCCTCTAGTAAGAAGCACGGTACCATAATCATTATACATTGAGATTGTATGGATGAATAGATAATAAAAGCAAGAAGGCTGTTTTATTGTATTAAAGTTTAATTTGTAGAACTCCATTTACAAATAAAAGTAATAAAAAAGGAAAAAAAACCACTGCATTACAAATTTAATTTGGAAAGGCCAATATTAACCATCTTAATGATCTTTAATCAAATTTGCTAATATCCGCATCACTTAACCCTTAAGTAGGGAAACTTTTTCAGTGTAATAACCATTTAAAATAAGAAAAATAGCTGTGCAAATTCCAAGAACCCCAAAGATTACCAATCAATGCTTCAGTATAAAAGACATTTATTAAATTGGCTGTGCTCTATGGATATCGCTTGTTCCTAAGAAATAAAATCGACAATATGAGTTAAGACACTCATTTGCATTAACATACCTGGCAGTCGAACTAGAAGCAAAAAACACCTTCAATTTTAATAATTACTTCAATACTAGTACTGTATTTATGCACCAATTCAAGAATTCATTGCTGGCTAATAAACACTGCGAGCTGCTATATATTTAATAATAAAAATAATAATTGGATATTGCATAGCGCCGTTTTTGGCGAAAAATCACCTCAAAGGGCGCTATTTTTAAAATATTAGCGCCACTATTCTTTATCTAATTATGTACAAATAGATACGAAAACATGCCTGGCAGGTCGCTTCAGATGAACTTCTGATTTTATTAGAAATTTAAGTATAGAGATGAAAGTTTTACAGTTGCTATTTTATCCTACTTTTCTATTGATATTACATTTATTAGAATGGTGGCACAAAAGTTACTATTTATATAATTTTTGGGACACAGAAGAAATATTTATAAAATGACCATAAAAAGCCTAAGAAGCTTTTAATAGATATTAACATTTTTTTTATTTATTTTTCCACTTTAGTTATTTACAGTGTTGCGGGCTGTGGACATTTGCACTGGTGAATTTTAAAATTTTGAATTTGTTTTTGATAAACTTGCAAGTGATAGAAATTAAATAATATCAATCCCACCTGATAATGAAAAAGAATTTTATTTTAGGCTATATGTTATATTTTCGAGGTAATATCTTCACTGGTTTTGTAACATGATAAATATAATAATATTGCATTTACTTGTTATTTGCATTCTTATTCTACATATTTTAAATATATTGTTCATGTTTTATTGTTTGCTCCGTGCTTTGAATCCAATGTTAAATAACAATAATGTGAATGAACTTGATCAATGGGGTGTAATAAATAAAATAAATAAAGATTTTACTGACAGTAAAAGCTACAAATTACACCACGTTTCCATCCTATTAATGAGGAAATCAATTTACTAAAGAAATCACGCGTGACGAAGATCTGTCACATCTGAATTTAAAATTAAAAATACATCATTAAATGGCAATAGAGTCAAGGTTGCTTCAAATCACGACGCCGTGGAGTGCGATCCGGTCAACTATTCGGCCATTATTCACTGGATGTTGAGATGACACTAATTTAATTACAGCGACGTGGAGACGCGGCGAAGCAGTGCTCAGCGTCAGCGTCCCACACACGAATGTCTGCAGGCGAGTTGACAGTCCCGCGATAAAGCCCGGCCCGCGAGAGGCATCGATCACGCTATCGGGACCCGTATCGCCCTGGCGTATGTAAAACGCGTTTAGCAGTGGCACCGCTGTTGGTCGGGCGACAGAGGCGCAGTACTGGAAGTGTGGCGTGTGTGACGCCCTTTTTATATTTTTCTGCGGTTTCTTACTCTATTTTAATTAATGGTATGATTAAAAGTGAATAGCTAAATAAAAATGAGTACATGGTCAGGATAAACAATAGATGAGGGGCTTTGCTTCTGAAGCTTATGTAGATATTTACATATTAAATACAGTAGATTTAAAACAAAGCAATTGTTAATAATTTAATATGACTCCGAAAGTTATTTTACATCAATTGAAGAAATAAAAGTAATTTACCTATAACGTTAATTGAGGTAAATGGGGTGTGAAAACCAGTTGCAAAAACAAGAAATAATATTTTTTCACTTACGTCATTGGTATAAAATTTATATCTTGTGTGCTTTTTTTTCCCTTTATTTTAACAGTTAAGTATATCATACAAGTTCAAACCTTATTAGATCTTTCAAAATTTATAAATTGATTATGTAAATACCAATTATCGCTTATTCGCGGCTTCGAAATCTACGTGACTGGTGCCAGTGGAGGTCAGGCAGACGTTGTTCCGGGCTGCAGCTTGCAGGGCGGAGCAGTGCCCGGATGATAGCCAACACTCTGATAAAGAGATTGCCAAAGAAGAAAGAACTTTTTTTTATTTGATAAGTCTTCTTCTTCTTTAGCACTGCTCAATCAGCCTTGAGTCTTTAAATTAATTTTGAACATAAGTTTAAATTCATTTTCCATCTTAAATAGAGCTTTTTAAAGCGATATTTCATAAAAAAAATTCTTAATTAATGTGGTTTACGTAAGTCAATTTTTCATAGAATGAGACTTGTATGCCAAAGTTTAGTTTTTAAAAACATATATTACGAACCCCATATCTGTATAATTATTAAAAGTTAGCAAAAAATCTATCAGTAAACTAGGAAACAAAGAAGTGTTTTTTAATTAACAAAAATATTAAGTTATTGGTTTTTAAAAAACATTATACGTTAGAGTAGCATGGCTTCATTTTCGATTTAATTGTGATTCAATATTTTTGATCTGAGATTAGATAATATAATTCTTCACAGGTTCGTTAAAAACAATATAAAATTTATTTTATTTATATATAATAAGAATTCCAGCACAATTTTAATTATTTTTTTAATCATTAATGACGTTCAAACTTAAATATAGTTATATATTATGGTAGCATATTTAGTTTTTTTCCTAAAGTTAGTTTACATAGTTAAAAATAATTTTCAAAGTTTCAATTTTTTCAAAGGCCGCTTTGATCAGTTTGCGGTTAGGTTGGAATGTCAAATGTTAAAACAAGGACGAGCTTAACCGTATTACATAATTGTATGTTATATTCATGGTAAACCATAACTAAACAAAAATAATAAAATTATGTACATTTTTACAAACTTTAATAATAGTATGGACCATTAACAGTATCAAAATATCTCTAATTTCTTTCATGAATAATAGTTGTTTATATTGAACAACAATTATAGAGTTTAAAGTCAGATAAAATTTTGCCAAAACTAAAAAAAATACGCATTTAAAATATATAACAAAACTGAAAAATGTTTTTTTCATACTAATCCAAAAACAGAATGCTCACGTGACGTCAGATGTTCGAAATGCAATGGTACCAACATAACACGGTGTATTAATGAACTGATTTTTCTTAAATAATGATTTATAAATTCTACGTAAAATTATGTAAAATTAAAGTTATCGGCGTTTGCTCATCTATATGAATATATATTTTTAAAGTGATTATATTTTTCACTAGAGATCCTTATTACTTATTTTTTTAATAACAAAACAAAAAAATATATTGTATACATTAATTACATTAATGTAGAGAAAAACACAATGTACAATTCATTTTTATCTCCATTTGCAATGTCGAAGGGTAAAATTTTTTCCAAGATATTAAAATTAAGTTTTTATGGCAAGTATTCATAAAAAAAACTAAACTTCGTATGGGTACCCACTCATTTTAAATGTGAATATTACTACAGCCCCGCTATTTAAAATGCAAATAAATTTGAAAACATTAATAAAATAAGTGGTTTCCCCAATAAAGTAAGTGTTAAATTAATTAGAATAGGCCGGAAGACCCCTGGTTCTCAACCCCTGCGAGGGGTAGCAGCCCCAGGGCTCGCCAATCAATTATATCGGCCACGGAGCACGGCACATATCAGCGGGTAACGTAACGAGAACCAATTATTATGACATACAACTTGGTTGAAACGGTTCTGATTTATTGCACAGTCTCTGTGGGTGTTTGTGGGAGAATTGATAATTTGATACGAATAATGATCATATTAAAATGCTTATTACATACCCACGTAATTTAAGACATTATTTTAATTTTTAACAACTAAAAGTGATATATATTATGAGAGTTTTAAATATATTTAAAACTAGTATGTGGCACGTTATTTGTAAAAAAACTAAAACTGCTAAAGCAGATTAAATCTGCCCTAATGGACGTATTTTGCGCCGAAACCAGTTGGCATATCGTTAAAAATAAAAGCAATACGCACAAAGTTATGAGATTCATTTATATGCCATTCATATTTAGAGTGTGGATAACCACACTGTGAAGTTTCTGAAGTTGTTTAAATTAAAAAAAAAACTTTCTGACAAACTAAACACGATTAATCTCATGTTAAAAATTGAATTAATTTCCGATTGTTTATGTACGTATTAAAATAAGAGGTCGCACTTGTAAGAACTAGTTCTGGTTAACTTCGGTTTTTTACTTCTCGATTCCGATAAGTTAATTGCCATCGCCTAACTTTTAACACCTGTACAAATATGCTTCTAACTGGGTTACAAAAAGTATAAATTCTAGCCAGTCCAATCAGCGACACCCGGAACACTTTTTTTTACAAATCAGAGACCGAATTGAAATACAATCATTCGGAAAAAGTAAATGGAGATTTATTATCTCATACTGGCCATCAGCGGAAAACAAACACCGACTGACAGTTAGACAAGCCCGGTGGAATTATTCCGTTCCGTTTAATTGCGGGTTATATCGACCATTGTTAACGGCCATTCGAGACTTTGTCAATTTGATTAACAAGAAATTAAATCTACTTCGTGTTTCATGGATTTGTCAGAGATTAAACTATCGATTTACTTATGTCTGAATGGCTAAAAACAATTTATTTCTATAATTATAAAGCATTAAGTAAAACGCTGAAAGAATGGATTGAATAATTCCGCACGTGTATTTACACGTGCGGAAGCCATCGATAACGTGTGACTTGTAACAAAAATAAACTTTAATAAGAAAACAATAAGGTTTTGTTTTAATTACAAGGAAGTGTTCATAACAGCTTGTGTAGGTTCTTTTTCACAATATATCATATCAACCCCTGTAGGTTTGGCAAATAGGCGCAATGTTTTTGGCGGCACGCGCAGAGTTGTTATTTTACAGAAGACTGCTGTCAACCTTACTCTTTTTGTTAGTTATGATCGTGGATAGTACAATGTAGGAGGCTTTGTATAAGTGCGGAAGGGCTTGTACCCATGACGGTTTAAATTGAAATCACAATGTTGGCTGCCTCAGTTGGCATCAGATGGTATACAAACTTGGAAATTTTAACATTTTTAGGAGTTGATAGACTTGAAAGAGTAGAAATATTCACATAAAATAGGCAATTAGATGCAGTCGATGGTGGATGAAACGCTTCACTTATTCATTTTTATGTGAGAACAACACATTATTTAGAAAATTCATAAATGTATTGTAGGCAAATTGATCTAAAACTAAAAGTTGGAAAACTTGGTCACAGCATCCCCAGAACTAAACTGATGTATTTGCAAATAAGGGTCCAGTGACGCTAAAGAGTAAAGGATCACGATGCAGAAATCAAAATACATTAAATAGGGTTCCTGCCGATCTGGCCAGATAATGTATAGATAGCGAGGCTGCGCGACCACCTTTCTGGGTGTATATAATTATACCATTGAAAAGATTATCTCTATCCGCCTACCTGCCGCTATCATCCATTTGAATCTTGATACAGTTACATGAATAAATGGCCACAAATTGCGCGCATTGTGGGATGATTTGCATTCCTGCAGGTTGGGAAGGGTGAAAGTATTTCCTCCCCATTTGATAGAAAACATTTTGTAAAAACTGGCCTATTTACTTATGAAATTAATGAACTCAAACAAAGTTTAAAAAAAACGGAATTTTCACAGTTTAACAGTTCAGTTTGTTAGTTTAACAATAATCTAAATTTTTTCCACACATTTTTTACGGTATCTTTAGTTTGTGAAAATACCATTGCTGAACTAAAAATCAATTTTTGTTGGTTTCAAATTTATTTTTGAATGAATTTTGTTTATATCCTATTTGATTGTATAGTCAGTGTTCTCTACTAAATAATAGGGAACACTGCTAGCGGCGTATTAGCCACGATACGCGACGTGCCCGGGAAAGCGGTCCCCTTGACATCCTTGATATGGTAATGAAAAAAAAATTCCTACATAATATTTTGTACGAGGAATTTTATTGCTTTGTTCAAATAATATATTAAAAAAAACATATATATGGGGATAAAATTATGCAGATTCCCAAGTTAAATTACTAAGAACCAGCAGATGAGCACGTGTAAAAACTGAATATCTTTACTAAACAGCAGAAAATCAGTTCGTTTATCTGAAGCAACGAAAACTCTCGAACTTGACGACATATTTTTTTGTATACGTATTTTTCAAGGAACTACGGTCCATTTTTTTAAATCAATGTCTACCTTCTAGCTTAAATACCAGCATACGAGTATATATTTTATTTTTCAAAGTTCGTCTTCATAGTTAAATTTTAAAACCCACCAAAACGGCTGAAATGCGAGCGGTGACCGCGTGACGTCACACAGGCGTCATAAAAATGTCAATAGATTGAATTTATACAAAAAATTGGCGCGAACAACCACGTGTCGTCGTTCCAATGGTACAAACGAAACAGGGGATTTTGATGAGACGTATTTTTTATTTATTTTTAAATAACGATTTATAAATTCTACGAATAATTATAAATAAAAATATTACACGTTCAGAATCGGCGTTTGTTGATCTACATATATGAATAAATAGTTTTCAAGTCATAATATATATTTTTAATTAGAAAAATAGAGTGCTATCTGTTGTACCTCTTCACTGTAGGAGTAGTTTTCTGTACCTAAATATATATTTGATAACTCTGTATTATTCTTTATTTATTATATTTGCCCTAACGAAGCTTGATTATCATTATACTGTATCAAAATATCAGCGCCCTTGGGACTATTTTCACAAAAATCGCGCTTTACAAATCATCCAAATATTATTATTATTACATTTAAATTCAACTTATTTATACGCAAGTGGAAGAGAATTATAAAGTTTTTTTTTTAATCATATCAAAATGGTTTTCCACCATGAATTGGCAGTCTCAAAATTATAAATAATTACCATCTACTTATTTATTTCATAGATAATTTGATAAAATCAAAAAATAAACGTTATTATTTATTAAGTGAAAAAAAACTTGTAATTTTCCTTGGGTCTATTGAGTCTACTGGAGATAACGAGCGTCACGAGGGAAAATAAATAGATTTTCAGAATCCGAGCATAATCGTGTGCTGAATAAGGGTATTAGAGTTATTATGTCGTAGTAGGATGTATGTTATATGGTAGTAGCAAGTGTATGTGTAAACGTAGTGCGGGAACTATTCAATCGGCGTTTCATGTGTCAACAAGTAAGCCCCAATTATAAAGCTTTACATCACTCTTATCGTATATCATGTCAATTAGGCGACCGGGGTGATTATATCAATTGGGAATCAATAAGTCTTTATGGGGTCCAATTAAGAGCGATTCCAGCGAAAGAGCGGTATGTCGGCTGGATACTGGATGCTGTATGTATCAATGGCGGCACTAATCAACCGCAGTGTGATCAAAAAAATTATTAATTAAACCCGAAAAGGCCGGTGATGGAAAAAATTGACGGATAATTAATTTCACCGTGCATCGTGTGTAGCACACAATAGGCGCAAGATTGGGCGCCAAATATGGAGGGACTGATAGACAATTGGCAGCCAATATTATTAGTTGGGCCCTGGGCGTTTAAATATGTGTACCAGGGGCGTACCGTGATTTTTTAATGTTTTAAGGGTGGTGCTTATATACCGGAAGATTAATTTTTCAACACCTTTATTTTTAACATAACTCCACACGGGAGGTCCGGACGAAAAAAAAATCCCGCAAGGGCCTATGTCATCTTTGGGGATGCGGTGTGGAGGATATTTTTAAGGATAAGGAAGGAGAGGGAGTTCTGGGAAGTAAAATGGTATGGGAGGTGGGTAGGAATCTGGGGGTAAGTGCGTTCAGGAGTGACGGATGTATGAATCCATCCCTCCCACTGCGGTGCAAAGCGATGATGGGTCGAAAGAGTACGGCTCGAGAGGCCAAATAGTCTCCCTCAATCGGTCATTCTCGATCCGGTCCACCACGCAGTTGGTGGGCAGACGCATACGCCGCCAAGACGTGGACAAACCTCTCCGAACCCGGAATCCATGAACCCGGGTACCCCTGCTAAGTTACCAAACGTAACTAATAACTTGTGACCTATGGCAGAGATGTTGGTTATCCAATGAATGGTTGCCGGCCGGCGGCACCCATACCCACCCCCGAAACGGAGAAATTGAGTTAGAACTACCGTATAACTAGTTATTTTAAAACGAAAAGATGAATTAATTTTTTTATTTTTTTATTAAAAAAGTTTTGTAACTTTTTAGTAATAAAACATAATAAAATATTTTTAAAGACCCATTAGAATGTACCTGGTTACCCGTAACTACAGGACAAAAACTGCTATTAAATTCATGTTAGCAAACAAGACGAAAATCACAGAGAAAAAACAGAAATAACAATCTTGAAAAGTTGACACGAATGATATTATATAATTTTTTTTAAATCACATATATTCAGTAAACAAACACAATTTAACCCGTCTTTCAGAAGGTAATAAACCAACCCGAAAGTAGTTTTTAAAAACATAATAGTAAATAGTACCGTCAGCAATAAAACAAATTTCTAGTCATAAATAAAAACAATATTAGAAAGCAGGGGAACTCACTCCTGACATCGATGCTATATATACCACAGATTTAGTTTTAATTGTGCCAGTCCGACGATGCCCGTGATGGGATGAAACCGGTCAGGTCAAAAATAAATAAGTGGAAAAAAGTTACAAAGGATTTATAATTAAAAAATATTTTAAAATGGAATTCCACCGTGAATTGACAGTTTAAAAAAAAATAATTAAAAGATGAATTGTTGCATCTTTGTATAGATAAATAATCATATATTATGAATTCGAATACTGAAGTTTCATATTGACCCGATTTATTAATACGAAGGCTTTATTCGTAGAAACGTTAATGTAACGATATTGTTCTCTTAATATATAATGTGTGCTATTTTTTTTTTTTTTGTAAAATTATTAACCTCAACACAGGCTTGTCCTAGTGAGGTTAAAAATTCTAACGTTCAAAAAGAAACAATGTAAAGAAAAAATAAATAAACAAATTAAGTATTTTTGAACAAGCCTTCATAACATGTATTTTAAATACCTTAACTATATATGATTCTTCATTGTAATTTGGTTTTATTGCTTGTCTTGCTAAATTTTCGGTAGTTGATAAAAAATAGAAAACTAGAAACTTGCTTTCGTAAAAGGGTATCGGCACGTCCCTATGGGGGATAACACTTTGCTTTCAAATAACAGTACTTAATATTTATTATTTTTATTTATGCGTCGTTTTTGCAAAAAAAGCTGAAGATGTATTTAAATGTCCACCAAACTTAACAAGTAATACAACCTCCATACCCGGACCATCAAAAATCATTGCAAAAAAATCACCGTACAAACCCACGACTTCGGCTAGGACTCAATAACAAAGCAACATCACAAATAATAAAGATACATTGATATACCGATTGAAGTGCGTTGGAGAGATCTAATTTAAAAAAAAAAAAAAACAAAACAAAACACAAAAAAAACACAAAAAAAAACACAAAAAAACACAAAAAAAAGTAATCCATTTGGATTGGAAAGTAATACAGATGTAGTGATAACGATGAAACGTGTAATTCTGTTAGTGTATCGCTGGCTTATGTCTATTGGCTTATGGGCAGTGGAATAAAAGGTCTTTTATATCTCGAGGGCGGTACAACAGATGTTTAGGTGCTCACAATTATTGTATCAATCATATGTCTATAATAATTGCATATCTTGTGAATGAACGATTGGTTACTTTTGGACGTCAATTTAACAGTCGCTTTTGGGCTTAGAGAGGGTTAGCCAAAACAGTAATGGGAGGTGATTGATAGGAAAATTGATATCATATTGAGTACGCCGTTTAAAGAAAACAATAATGATCGGCATTTGATGTTAAAGAAAAAAATGATTATGTAAGAGTCGACGTTTTAAACGAAAACATGGTCTCATCAAGAACGTGGGACAAAAAGGTCGTACACCGGAGTCCATTCCTTGCGAGATGGAAATTAAAGATGTGAATTAGTGCATTAGGATCATTAAACTGAAGATTACCGATATTATCACCATAATCTTCACTCTCAGGTGGGACTTTGATGGATGGGCACTTGGCAAGACTACACTTATGGAATATGGTACCCACCCTTGATTGGGAAAGAGAAGCAAATATCATCGCTCACATATGAGATGGGCTGACGACATGAAAATTACTGTGAGCCGCCAAGAATCAGCAAAAATGCGGAAATTTTGTCTTACTTTGGACCCCAAAAGGATAATGAAGAAGAAAGAAATGATTCGGAATTTGGAAATAAAAATATATCTGTTTAACTTGAAGAAATTCCCTTTAAAAGGTAGAAATTTTAAAGTGCCTTTTTTCACTCTGACCAACATTTTTCCACGTTCATAAAATCTCCCGATCATTCCGAAGATAAGTGTCAATCTATGGAGCCCCATTAGCGAATTTCGTACGTACGTGCTTTACACAGCACTAAATCAAGTCGAGTTTTTTATTGCCATCATTAAAGTTCTAAGTATTCGAAGCCCGTCAATTAAAATAAACACATAAAGCACGCTCTGGGAAAGACTAAAAATTACTTTCGCTCGAACAGTTAAAAAAGTGAAACATTCACATTCAACGCATTAAAATGCACCATGTAATGTGCAAGCTTCAAATACCTATTGCAAAAATTAGTTTGCAATGCGGTGGTAATTATTACTGAATTATGAATGCGTATTACAGGTTGGTACACGGAAGAGCCCATCCATAAATCGGTTTTTATTAGAATTCCGTGAAAATGTTGGCAATAAAATTTCCACTCGAGTCGTGCCTACATACCGTGGATATTGACGAGCTTTGTGAGACAAGCTTCCTACGTCCGGAAAGCTAAACAATGGCTTCATAACTGATTGACAGCCATCAAGTTGCCGTTGAAAGGCTCTTAATTAATTTGAGCTAAGTAGTTAGTATTAAAAAAGCTGGTAATGCGCGTACGTACCTACGTAAGAGAATATGTGGGTGTGGGGAACAGTTTAGTATTTTTTATTGATATATTGACGTGTTATTTCCAAATCGTTATTTGTGATTTATTGTCTCAAAAAAAATGTATGATTCTCCCAAATTACTGCTTTTAATGTTCCTGCAGAAAACACAACGGTTTACCATCACAATTTTACACTCCCATGTGTCGTGTGTAGAAATTAGCAAACGTTCGTGAAAATTTTGTTGATACATTGAATTCACCAACATGAATACAACCATTATTTGGGTTCTTTTCAGCAAGCAGACATAGTTCATACTACCTACCTTTGCTTCTAAATTATGTACCTTAATTAATATTACCTAGTCAACACACATTACAATGGTAATCTATTGGTCGTTCTTTCTTTTTGCTCCTTAAAAATTGTTTATTATTTTGCCTGTACAGATATACTCGTACATATTTCAATACGACTTTTGGAGATTTTAAACAGTATATTTAAGTAAGCAGGTACTCCAATTTAATCATTTTAATTATTTCTTTAAGAAGAAGTGTAAAAAGAATATATGACGCGAATGCCAATGAAAAAAAGAAGCCGGGGACGTCGGATGTATGTATGTATGATGTATGGGTGTGAATGTCGCAAGAAGACCGAGTTGTTTGGCGGTCCGTCCTCTCTACCTACCCCTGATATACAAAATTTTAATACTTATTTTGTGAAAAACAACAGTGTTCCCGAATAAACGAATTATTTCTTATTTATTTTGACCAGAACGAATTAAACGCACGTATTAAAAAGGACAGAAAATAGGGGTTGCTTAAGCTAATTTAAAATCGATCGCAGATTTAGAATAAGCCGAGTGGTGAAATTCAGAGACAGCTTACGCCCGGAATATATTTAACGACGCGATTTGATATAGAATAAAACTGGATATGATACCGTTAAACAATATTCTTTTCATTTCAATAGCGGAGAAACCCGCTTGACCAGTCGAGGGTCCGGGCTCGCTCCCGGGAGGGGATTTAATTAAACGTTAATACCCGCTGCGAGCGTGGGTAGGCAGAGATTCCGAACACAAACACAATAAAAGATATTACAGAATTACCATGTTCACTCCGTGTCACCAATACATGGAGGTAAAGGCAGTTGTTTTGTGCGCGTGACAATATCATATCCGCAATTCAATAAACAGCGGGTTAATGGCACATTGCAAACAAGCGGTGATCGTATGCGTGCAGCATCAAGTTGTCATCAATCGGTTGGTTTTTTTTACAGTAATAACACTGATAACCTTTTAAACGAAACTTTTTAATATGTTTTACCTCACAATAATTCCAATAACCCGGAGTCATTAGACACGTGGATTCTTCATTTTGAATGTTGTGATGCAGCGCATGGGAATAAGTGGTAGCGGAAGGTTGGGAACCTTGATATTCAGATCTAGTAACAAAACATAGCTAAAGCCAATTCAAACGATGTTTCAGTTCTGATGGCAGATAAATCTGAGTGATTATGAACATGGCTGATAAATCTAAGTGATTATGAACTTGCAAACTATATAAAATCAAATTAAGATAAATGGATATTTAGTAAAAAAGAAGTGTAGGCCGCCTCAGAACAGGAGGACTGTGAATACTGTGACTTTGTACTTTTATTATAATTATATGCTTTACTTACTGTTCTAATAATTATGCTTTGTACTTGGAAATTATTACTAAAGTCACATACATGTAAAACCTTTTAATAGAAACTAATAATTTGATTTTTTTTAATGAATAAAAAATAAGTAAACAAAAAACTAAAAAAGACATTAGTCTCTTACCTGGGTGACATAGAGTGTAGCTCTCAATCTGGGACGCGATGCAAGTATTCAATATATTTTATCGAAATGACTAAATTCCCATTTATGAATATCCCTTTTTACTATCGGTGTTCAATATTGGATATTTGAAAAGCTTTGTTTAAATACTATATGAGTTCCTAATACCGTATAAACAAAATCATTAATTCTTTCTATACTTTTCCATTTTCTTTCTAACTAAATTCATGTATGACAACGTGACCATAAACATACTCTAGTAAGTAGGTACCACGATTAACAAGCTTTATTAATTTAACATTTTGTTATTGTTTCCTTTTTCATCTTATTTAATATAATAATGTAATTAAAATCTTACCCCTTTCAATATGATTTAAATGTTTTTTTTAATTATATAATATTATTTCTCATATCATATCATTATTATTTATTAGTTATTTTTTTATATCCACGTATTGTATAATATCATCATTCATACGAGCACGAGGCTAAGTCGAAAGAACTATAAAAAATGCAATGTTTACAAAGTTTAAAAAAAAAATTAAACCGTGGTCTTTTTAGGCACAGGGTCAAGGAGCTTACCTTAAGGAACGTCGTTGTATTCGATGTTGCAATTTGATGGGAAAAGGAATGCTTTATATTTAAGTGTTTTTGTGTAGGTTGTACATTTATCACATACGCTTTTGTATATATTTTTTTATTTAAAAATCGTGAATTCAAAGTAGGAGCTATAAAAGTTCGCATAAAAGTGCTTTAATTGGTTCGCGGCACGGCCTGAAACAATCGTATTATAAATTGACATCGCGGCATTTAATTCCAAACGATCGAAATAATTGTACCCGCCGTATGAGGAATAATAATAGTAAAGAATTTCACATGTGTTATGCGTAGGTAAATGATTTCCTCGCAGAAGTAAATGCAGCCAAGGAATAATAATAAAGTGGCGGATTTACGTCGATCGCCGCGACCGCCCGCAGATCGGGTTAATTGCCACACGGCGGAGGTATTAGTTAGTCGAATAATATTTTGGTTTTATGATAAAGCTGCGACGGGTGTACCGCTTTAATCAATGAGGTCCGCTCTCCATTCATAGGTCGGGAAGGCATTACTTATCTTGCGCCACTACCGTGCGGAGTTCGGATATTATCTCGAGTGGTTTAACCCCCAGACTACCGGGGATTTTTAATTCGTGTCGGGCTTCTGTTAATTATATGCCATAGCGATAAACTGGTGTTCAAATATTTTTTTATGGAAGATTTACTTGTTTGAATGGTATCAAAGGAGATAAGAAAATTCCATCCTATTCAGAAACAACAGGTAAATGGCAAACGTTTTTTTTTAAACCACCTCGTCATAAAATATTATAATTATGTAGGTGTGGTACTAATTAAATAAAAGAATCTATAATATAAACGTCTTTTCCGCCTTACCAATGTGATAGAAACCTGCCTTCTCTTACCTGAAACAAAAAAATAAACCGATTAATTAATATAATAAAATATGGTACCATGCTTGTATGGAAATAATATAACCAGTCAACAATAAGAATAAGTTTTTTTTTTCATTGAATATAGTATTAACAATTCTTAGAATGAAATATGAAAGTTTCTATACTTTAAATAAATCTTGAACATGAAGTATGATATCGGTGTAAATGGCGTAAATTGTACTGGTCTCATTAGCTAAGTTGGTTAAGCGGTTACCCCGGATAGGTAGAGGTCCTGGGTTCGAGTCCCAGATGCGACTGAAATCTTTTTAATTTCTGTTGTTTTTTCGGTTTCGTGGTTCATTTGGGATGTGTTAATATTATCTTCTTCAATGATTAAAAAATAAAATACTTTCAAAACTTAATAAAAAGATTATTAAATTTGATTTTCATAAAAAAAAATTAAAAATAATAATTAAATGGAGTTCTACGAATTAAACATAAAAACAATAAATAATATTAATAAGACTTATGGCCCATAATAATGCTAGAAAACAACTTGAAACTGTTTTGTAGTTAAAATGATCTTAAAATAAATAGATTCAACGATATTACAGCCAATGGGCAAAAGCTATAAAAAAAATCCAACTAAAACTTTAAATGTTAAAATTAAGTTTTATTTTTTTAAAAATCTAAAATAATTTATAGAAAATGTACAGACATTTCAGTATCTTTCAATTCCAGCCAAAATTTCGTCATAAACTCAAACATACTATTTCATTATCATATTATTATCATTCATCAGTAGGTTTGAACTTGGAATTTTTCCCCCAGAACCAAACAATTTTATTTATTTATCATCATATATTTTATTCGTTGTTTGGCGATTCTTTGGTCATGTTTCTAATATTTGTCTGATGAAAACATTTTCTTCAAGACGAAACCAATAAATGTTGTCGGTTTTGATCATAATATTAATAAACATATAAAGAAAATGACGTTTCATATTTTATAAATTAGAACGGAATAGGGTAAATATTTCATCATGGCAAATCCGCAACATCGAAAGATTACTATTAAATAAGACGTAAAAATCTCTCTTGTTAGTTATATGTTTTCAGAAAAAAAACCACTTGGAAATTAAAAACAGAACCCATTAAAAATACAAAATTTAAAGGTCACTAAAATTGCCGCAGGCGAAAATTTTGTTAACCAATAAATGATGTTGATTATTTTCGTCCAGAAAATCAGATTTCAAACAAAATTGAGTGAAGAAATTGTTCGGATATTTAGAAAAAGAAATCCTTAAAATGCACCAAACATAGATTTAAACTATATTTTGATAGAAAGCAGTCACTTTGTGGTTAGACATATTTAATGAAAATAAAACAATAACTTTGTTTATAACCACGAGAATTTTATTTAATTTTATTACGACCGACCGGTTTCGCTTAACATAAGCATCTTCAGGGTACAAAAATTAAACTAATTTTAAATTAATTTTTGTACCCTGAAGATGCTTATGTTAAGCGAAACCGGTCGGTCGTAATAAAATTAAATAAAATTCTCGTGGTTATAAACAAAGTTATTGTTTTATTTTCATAGATTTAAACGATCTAAACGCCCTGGCTGCAGCGGAGATAGGTTTCCACGGAGGAATAAAATCATCCTAGTGTTGGCTTTTTTTAAAGTAAATATGTACAAACATTGCCGGATTACAATTAACCTAAAAATATTTGAAAATCTCGTACTATTTTGCTCTTACTCTGTATTCATTCCTGAAAACAGGACATTTTGGCGTCTCGAAGCTCTCCTCGGGGACAACGGGGCAGAGAATCGAAAAACGGACGATCTCGCTGAAAACGGGAAGTTTGGTATTTACCATGAATAATTATTACCCCCTGCAGCTTTGCGGTATAGACGTGAAACGCGGTTTATACTCAAGAATAATGCTATAAGTATAAAGGCTGACAAATTTACAATTATCATATAGTAATAACAATGATAAGTTACAGTATAATAACTGTCAGAAACATACATAAGTAAAGTCCACGTCGCTGCATGTTCCTTTAGAATTTCATACTGATGGTGATGTTAGAAGGTGGGTACTGAGGAAATGTCTCCGCCGCTGTTGGGTGGATCGGCCCGGACAAAGTTTTAATGAGGCGCAATTCTAATAGGACTCCCACACCCCAATTCACCTTAACAGCCCTACATAATAAGCTCAATTAAAGGTCCTACCCAGGATCTACCCAGTACCGAGCAAGAGGCGTAATATGTTACTTCCATGGAAATCTTTAAATAACCGGGATATTTTTTTTATATGAATAAAAAACGATTAAAGTATCAAATTGAAAATATAACTAGTTTTACCATGCGACTTCGCCCAAGATTCAACACAACTTTTAAAATATTTTTTGTTATCGCACAAGTTCGAAACTATGGAACAAACGATATGGCTTTTCATCTAATTACGTTTTTTTATTATTTATTTTCATCTTATTTTTCCACAATTAAATGGAAAAGCTCCAATACTAATAATAATAATAATGGGATGATTTGTATAGCGCCGTTTTTGTGAAAAATCACCTCAAGGGTGCTGTACAAATATTACATCCTATTCTTTATATAATTATGTACAGAACAGATACAGAAAAACATGCTTAACTTGCAGGTCGCTACACAGTTTTATTAGAAAATTTAAGTATGGAGATGATATTTTTACAGTTGCTATTTTATCCTCGTTTTCTATTGATGTTATATTTATTAGAAGATTGGTGGAAGAAGAAGAGTCGGTATTTAGAAAAGTTGGTATTTCGTTGGAAGGGAGTTGCATTGACCCAGAAAACCAATATAGAAAATTCGGTGTAATTTTTTTGAGCCCATTTTTTGAGACAAACAAATGAAACTGTAACATGAATTAAAATTACATATTTGTTAACATTTTGTTAGGATGGGTTATGTCTTATCTATTTAGAATATGCTTTATCTATATACATATACTTATTTATTTTTTATGAGAAAGACAAACATTTCCGGGTTACGAATAACTTGACAAAATTTAAACAACCATCATCATAAGCGGAAAATGTTGCTTGTGCAGTGATGGAGGACTTAGCTGACAGAGGAATTGAACTCACGACGCCTGGGCGGGAATCAGATGCATTTGTCCACTCGGCTATTAACCGGTCATTTTATATTACTTATTTAATTAACTGTTTGCGCCCTTGAGGTGATTTTTCACAAAAACGGCGCTATACAAGTCATCCAACTATTATTATTATTATTTAACATTTTGAATTACGAATATAAACGTCTGTCTGTCTTACGTCTGTCTCGACACAGGAATTTTCCCAGTAAGACAGACATCGAGCATGCCTTTGTAATTATGTTTTATCGAGAATAATAAATAAAGATTTTTTTTATCAAAATAAAACATTGATTCTGTGAAGTTGAGAATAACTTCCACAAAAAATATGCAAGAAGACGCAATTGGTATTGCATCCGAAACAACTTCACGATTTGGAGTTTACGGTCGTATTTCGTATTTTCGCTGACAATATTGGAAACACAAAAAACAAAGTAAGCACGTGGGAGCTGCGCCATCTTCATACCCAGTTGTGTTGGACGCCCAGAGTCGGAGTTTAATGTATTTCTAAATCGAAAATAATCATAAATACTAAAGAGCTAGTGGGCCCGGAGAATGGCGGGAGAAGTGAAATTGTATGAATAATTTAAAGCTTTAATTATGTTGATGCAAATAAATAACACAACTGGTTTGAGGAGATGATAGGTAGGTAGCTACTTGCTGCTTGTGCCAATATTCAAATCGGCGTTCATTCACAACGAGTTTGAGTTTAAAAAAGAGTTAAGCGAGTTAAACCGGTCAAAATTGTATTTCAGGAATCAATGAATATTCTTTTGAATAAGTAAAAAATTAAATCAGTGCTGTTAAATTCCATAAAATTGTGAGTACTTACGAAGGTTCCAAATTTTGTAGCATTAGTAATTATAATCCGGTTTTTCCAGAATTTTAACCAATTTTATCAAAATATGCGTAATTATTGAACACTTAAAATATATTGTACAAACATTGTTACGTTTTGTCTTATATTTTGATATATAAATGCACAATTCAAAGCACCACACCTCAGAGCAATGACAGAAATGAAGTTACGATCTTAAAATAATCAGAGAGAACTTGAAAATTCATGTCGAATTACCGGAGCAAATTTCACAACGCCAGCTTACAGTTCCTGCGTTTTCGCAGCTTCGTACAATATGACAATTTATCGAAGATTCAGATAGGATGCTATTGAATTTTTTTAAGAGAAAAAAGATCCATCATTTCACTCCATTCAAATTAGTTAAGTGTTTTTTTTTTTTACACAGTAAGTAAGCAGGCAGGTACTGTACTATCTGATTGATATCGCGGCAGCCACCTCGGGGCCGACTGCTGAAAAGAATAAATTACTCTAATCGTTCTACTTAAAAGGTTTTGCTGGTGATGTCAGAGCGTGTCAGCCTCTCGGAGGACCATTACGGGAGATATCTCTGACTGGAGAACACTATAGACTGTGAAGGTACGGAGTATGGAGTGTGGTGGCCCACGCACCGCTGAATCGATGGCAGATGCTTCAATGCGATATTGATCGTTGTAGAGACATCAATGCGCTAATTCAAAATGCTGAAGACAGTCATTTTGATATAATTTTGTTTTCGTAGAAAGCAATGAATTACTTTGTATTTTGACATATTTATTAAATAAAACAACACTTTATTTTAAATCACTCCATTGTTGTTATAAATTATCATAAACCGGTATCGCCTATCCCAAGCTTCGTCAGGATACAATTTTAAATAAAAACAAAAATACATAGAGTGAGCATATACGAGTATATAGGTGAGACATACAAACAAAGAAAGTCATTTGTCTCATTATGTAATAGTATGAGACAAATATAAAATATGTTGTCTCCCTCTTATTATACTTGTACATCCCACCTTTGTATTTTTAGTTATTTTTAAATTTTACCCCGACGAAGCTTGGGATAGGCGAAACCGGTTGATGATTAAAAAATAAATTAGTGGTTTAAAACAAAGTGTTAATTTTATTTATTTTTGATAAATTAAAAACATATATCCTTTTTGTAATGCGCTATTTCAAAGTACAAACACGAGGGTGTTATTATATCATTCTTTTTCTTAGAATTATCTATTACCTTTATTATGTATTAATTTCAGTAGTTAGGATTTAAACGGTTAGGTTACCATTAACTTCTGATATATTTACTTAAAAGAAGAAAAAAAACCTTTAGCAATATGCCATTTAAAACTGCCTTTGAGTGATTAAATTTTA
Organism: Halesus radiatus; assembly: GCA_022606495.2. NCBI lineage: Eukaryota > Metazoa > Arthropoda > Insecta > Trichoptera > Limnephilidae > Halesus > Halesus radiatus. The sequence goes on along the minus strand of JAHDVE020007014.1, from coordinate 126,277 downwards.
ATTTGCCTGGGATATTATTTCTCTGATACAATAATTAATAAACCACTTGCAATACAGTATTCGCTGAACTATATGATAATTACGACTTTAATTTAATTGGGGGATTATTTACGTTTTCCTATGCGCTATTTTAATTTGCTAAATAATTATTATTGGCAGTTGCATTCGCAATTCTTAGCCTGACTTTTTTGATATTATTAAAATATAAATAATCTATTCATGTTAAGAATGTTTTAACTTCATCAGGAATCGAAGTCGAATACCTCGAGAATTCATAGTTAAATCACTCGCCCCAACGTTACGAAAGATGCTTATTATTTGACTATCGTTAAAAGTTGAAGTCATTATATTTATGAACGAGTAAGTACTGTAATATTATCAGGACGAACATACGCAGTACGTACATCGAGCTAGTTGGAATTGAAAAATGGAAGCTCAACTCAATGCAACGGCGCACTTTGCTGCTTTCGAAACTTATCGGCTATTTCATAAGGCGTCAATTTGACGACAATGGGAAGATATCTCGCCAATTAGCCTCCCCGTAGGTGTTGTGCCCGGGGGTGGGAGGGTGGCGGTGAGAGCAGTTAGCGCCGTCGCCACCCCGACTTTTCCAGGAATACAGAAGCGAGAAAAGAAAGTTGACTGAATGGCCGCTAATAAGATGTTATTGAGAGACATTCAGAAGGTTACTTCCGACTGAACGCAACGTGTTGGCGTATCCGGCACATATTCATATTAAGTCACATTTTTTTAGAAAATTTATATCCTTAAAAAACCATTCATTATAATATCTATTTTAAATCATGATTTTCAAATAAAATTAAACTGTTTTGTATAGCGTGACAATGTTTTATTATTAATACGTGTCTAGCCTTCTTCTTCTTCCTTTTCACTTTTTTATACCTGTTCACCAACTCAATGCACAAAGTGCTGATATGCATGGCACTCAAACTTTCATATACCTACCAATAATAATAACAGTTCATTTATATAGCGCAGTTTTGTGAAGGTTTACCTGAAGTGCGCTTTACACCAAATAACCCAACCTAATATAAAAAGTTGGTAAATGCCACTCAGGCATTTACCAACTATGTTGTAATGATTGTCCATCGTTCTACATAGGTAAAACAACTAGAAATATAAATATTAGAGTCACAGAACATTTAAGATGCTTAAATAATAATAACTTCTCAGAATTTGCCAATCATCTAATTTCCAAAGACCACACTTTTAACAAGGACACAGGGGTTACAATTCTTCAACGTAACAATAAAAGCAAAAAATTGGATAACTAAAGAAGAACTCGAAATTAGAAAATCCCTGAATAATAATGCTAGTATTTTAAATAACCAAATTAACTTATCTTTTAGTCCCAATCTTAATATTTTTCAAATAAACCGCTCTGTTCTTCCCGGAAATCGTACAATTACCCCTACCCATTTGTTTACCCCTCCCCCCCACTCCAACACCTAAAATTTATGTCTTGTTAATATTCTGTATCATAAGTTAGTTATAATATTCTCCTGACGAAGGAAGGGTGCTTCCGAAACCGGTAGAGTGTTAATAAAATAAAAGTGGTCTACAACAAATTTATGTGTTTTTCATTATAATATAAAAAGATGTAATATTGTATATTGGTACTAAATATATACGAGTATGTGCAAAGAGAAGGAATTAAACATGAAAACAGTTAATTTGTTGGTACTTTACAAAATCAATCGTGTTATGTGAAAATGAGTCTAACTTTACAAATTCAAACAATGTGGATAGAACATACAACAAAAGAGCAAGAAAATGTTTTGTAAGTATAAAATGGTTTTCATTAGATACTAAAGGCATTGAATAACAAGGATAGAAGTAAGGAGAAAATCGAAACAAGATAGGACGTTTAAAAGAAACACGGCTTGAATTTAAAATGTTGTTACTTCACCACAAACCTACATAGATATTTGATTATTATATTTAAAAAAAATATTTAGTTATTTTGGCTCTCTAACAGAAAACATAACATAATTATTACAGTAGGTTATGGTGATGATTCCAGTTATAGGCGTGAACACAATTCATTACTTCTAGGTTTAAATTATAAATAGGTACATAATACAAAGAGGACCAATATCAAATGTTTATAAATACATAAATATATATATAGTTAATACATAGGTATATGATGTAATAATTATAAAGTGGTTTTAAGTAAGGAGAACATTGTAAGTAAAAGTTCCTTCTGAAGGTAGTGAATGAATTCGAAAATATATCCAAGTTCTTATGTCTGCGATGAGCATTATACAATCGAACCATTATTGACGCTGGTTTAGAAAAACTATTATTTTTTCGAAGAAGAATTCTTCTTCTAGAAGGTTTTCACTTTGTGATGTCAATATGTATTTTAATTAAAACAAAATAACGTTGTATACATCACTTTATTAATATACAATATTACTACATGTTTCGTGAGCGATGCTCACATCTTCAGGTATCAATGTATACTGAAGTTAACAATTAAAATATAGAACAGTTAGATTTAAGTGGGGAGGGGTGGTAGGGGAAAGACAAATAATTAGGAAATTACAATCGTTAAAGGAAGGTGACAAAGGTATAATTAGGTAAAAAAAAATTAAAAAAAACTATTATTTCAATAAGTATCGATGAAAAGGGTTTCAGAGTTTCCCGTTAATTTCGACAGTATATTAAGATTAATTTGATTAATTAAAGAGGAGTCATACATGCTGTTCATTATAAACACTGAAATTATATCAGGGGGTATGTCTGAATCTTTTGCGTCAGCTAACGCAAGTTAAATCGGCCATAAACAACACATTTTGACAGTTTTCATAAACGCGGCGTCGTCTCTTGTGTTTGCGTTATGGATTTGTCTCTTAACGGACTAGTCAAAATGTGTTGTTTATGGCCGAATTAACTTGTGTTAGCTAACGCAAAATATACAGACTTAGGCCCCCGATTATATTGTTAAGACTTCTCTTAAGCGTGTAAGTCTTTCAGCATAGTTACAAAGCTTCCGATGTTCTCCCTATCTATAAGCTAGTATTCTCAGGTATTTTAAAAATGTGTTGGAGCATTATAAGAAACACTTTTAAATGCCTAGACACTAACGGAATAGAAGATGGCGATTTTGTTCAAATATACATAAAATTAGCTGTGTTATAGAATTAATAAGTATGTCGAGAAGAAGCTGCTTTTTTCAGGTACATACAATGTTCGGAAGAGTTGCCATTAGGGGGTGTTTTTCAAAATACGAAACCTCATGTTTTTCTACAAACGTACATGTTTATAAAGATATAATAAATATTGTCGAAATTTTTAAAAGAAAAGACAAAGGGTTTTTGAAATGATTAAATCCTTAAAATTCATCCCCAAAACAGCGCCCTAGACAACACTACTATCTTTAAAAAAATTCTTATCTACATACGCGGAAGGAATTTTGCGAATTCAATAAAAGTTGTCATTAATTGAGACACTTGACACCTTGAGCGACACTTCAATTAGCGTTAATCGCATCCGAAACAAGGTGTTGAAAGTTTCCACTTTACAGGCGTTAGGTACAGCCGGTAATTCGTAACAACCAACACAGCCAACCCCGTCCGAGCCGTGTCCGCCCCCCAAAAACTCCGAACTACGATGCCGTGAACGTATACACAATTATCGCCTTGAAATGGGACATTAACGAAGTGCCTCATTTACATATCGACTGAGCGAATGGGACGGTAATAAGGCGTACATACTAAATAGGTACTGGGTCGATAGAGCGGTCCCGTCCCGTGCAAATGCAGGAACACGGTTTACACGTAGTTTCAGGACACTTTACTTTAAACGATTTTAAATGTGTTCTTTTTAAATTAGGGATAGAAAAATTTTCAAAGGGGGGTGATATGCAAGCAATCAGAGAAACCATACTAAAATGTCGTTTTGTTGTTTCTCATGTCTACCGTATGAAAACATCCGGGAAAACGTTAAAATGCTAGATATAAAGAGCGGGTTGGCAACTAAATCTGGGGATTAAAAGAACAAATTGAGGACGACTGCCGGATTTTATTCAATATTTATGTCCCAAACTTCGTAAAACACACAGAATGGAGGGACAACACTAAATTAAATGACACACAAAAAAGCGCGCTCATAAAAAGCCATGCACGTGCAATTTAACAGAAACAAATTGTGTGGACGCCACTGCACAGCGATGCACTGGGCGCACATTGCCCGTGAGCCACCGACCCAATCAACTAGATAACGAGCCCATTACGTAATATTACGTTATTCAGACAACGTTACTGGATTTTCCGTTTTTTTACACGGCCGCACAGCTTTTCCACTTTTTATCTCAACAATCAATCACGTGACGCAATTTGTAATTATTGTGAAAACGCCTGATCCATTGATAAAATAAATTAATCCCGTACGGGGAAAAGTCGCGAGTCCCGCGCAGAGCTCAGAGCACAGACGGGGTTGTTTTAATTGGAGCACTGCAACGAAGAAATTATCTGATCAATTAAGCTACTATTTCGATTGCGTACTAAATTTGGACAAACAATGAATCATTTGGAAAAATCAAAGCAGCGGTCCATTATTACCGTTTTGTTAATTACAGAGAGCTTTGGAAAATGTGTGCACGCAGGTCGCCTAGGTAATCATTGAAAAAAGGCAAGCAAACAATTTCGCAATAAACGAGTAATAAAAATGATAATTAGGACAAAAAAAAGGGGAAATTAAATTGCAATAAATGGGCGTTTTACTGAAATATGTCACTCGTCCACACAGTGGCGTGCAATTAATATCGGATATTGCAGAAAAAGAGGAAACGTTTGCTGTCATACGGAGCTGTACCGTGCAGTGGACCTATAATCTGTACACGTATATGGAACGCTCTCACAATAAAGCGGGGACATTATTAAAAATTCCTTTGACAGAGCGGACCGTCGATATGTTTTTGTACAGTCTTGTCCATACTGTATAGTTGCACGTGGTTTAATTAATATCTGCACACTGACTGGCATGTCATTTATCCATTGTCTTTGATTGACACGTCCCGCCCGCGCCCGGGCCGGGTGATCGGCTAAATAATACCATAAATACAACCTTTCGCAGGTGACCGAGGATTTGACGCGCGTGCATTGTTTACTAGGCGCTGTCAGAAAATTCCACAAATTAAACTAAATCGAACGTATTTTTTAATTAATTTCTACTATTCCAAATCGCTTGACATTTGTGGTTTTTACTTTCACAAAACGGTATAATTTTTTTTTTTTATTTTTTATTTTTTTTTATTATTATTATTTTTTATTTTTACAGCGCCGTTTTTGTGAAAAATTATCTTTTTTATTTTCTGATGTTTTTTTTTTCTTCGAAAGAGAAAATTCAATAGAAAAAGACAATCCACATGAAAAATAAACGAAATAAATTATCGTCTAAGAACACTTTAACACTTGGGTCTTTGATCCTCAATCGGACCGTTACTTGTATGCCCTGTTAAAAATATATCAGGAACACATGTCAATCAAAGTATCAATGGAAGAGTTTTTCCTTTTCATACTAAATTCTTTTCATTTTTTATTGGAATAACTTATTGAAGTTTATTAACCTCATTGTAATATATTTTTTTAAATCATTGAAGATAATATTAACAATTCTCAAATGAAATACAAAACAGATATTCGTGTGCTTATCGATATTATGATATTTATCCTAAATGTACACCGCCATCATTTGTGAAAACTTCACCCCTTGAAACCTTATACATTTTCAACTCTCATCCCGTGGCCGTGTATCTCAATACATATTTTTAAATTTCCCTAACATCGTCACTTTTAATTTGATGTTAAAAATACATAAATACACTTTGCCATAAACGATTTATTTAGCTGTCATGAAAATCAGTTTCGTTAGAAAATATTATTTATTATTATTTTTATAAACAATAATTATTAATCTAAAACACTCATCCAAATTGAAAAAACCTTCCGAGCAAAGATAAATGTCGCCGGCAGGACTCGAACCCGCACCCTTCTAATGTCCGGTCAGATGCTCTACCGTTGAGCTACGTCGGCTTATCACAAACCCGCCAAGTTAATCAATATATACTAGTGTTTCATTCAATAATTACTGTTTTTATTATATTTTCACCTGTAACATCAGAAGGGTGCAGGTTCGAGTCCTGTCGGCGACATTTATCTTTACTCGGAAAGGTTTTTTTCAATTTGGATGAGTGTTTCAGGCTAATAATTATTGTTTATAAAAATAATTGTTACCCTTTGCGCTATGCACAAAAATCTTGTCTTAAGTTTTTAAGAACTTTAGTTTATCAATTAATATTATTTATTAGACTCATGGAATGTTGAGCTCAAGTATCATTCGCTATTATTTATTAGACTCATGGAATGTTGAGCTCAAGTATCATTAGCTTTTTTATTATTTTGTAGTATTTGCAGTCTTTGCAAATGCATCACCTTAAAAAAATGTCTGTGTATGTTAACAAAAGAGCACTTTAATACCATTTGCCAATTTATAGGGGTGATATTAAAAAATAGGAATGAATCTAAAATACGCATATTGTCTTTCAAATGCCTTCATACACACGTAGCACACATGTAATACATAATTTTTTAAGGTTATTTCGTCTCCTAAAATGAAATATTATTTTAGAATTGAAATTAAAACACTTTTATACTTTGTTAGACTTATTTATTTTCACCAGAACCGGTTTCATCCTACTAAGGTATATATATAGGTAATTATAATTAAACTAACAAAATAACTTATAATAGCTTAAATTGACAAAATAAAAACATTCATTATATAGAGACAACGTTGTGTACCCCTGCCTAAGTTTGTATAAATATCGTTGCATAAGAATTTCAACTATCAGTCTGAAAATGTCCGTAGTAGGATGAAACTGGTCCCGGTGAAAATAAATAAGTGGAACAAAGTACGAAAGTGTTTTAATTTCAATTCTAATACAATGGAATTCCACCACGAATTAACAATCCAAAAACTAGACTCATTAGAAATATTATTTACAAATGAATGACATTAATGATTAGAGCATGCTGATGACAGAATTATAATATAACTTCCTTTGTGAGTACGTCGGTCTGTATGTACGAATGTCAATTTTTCAAAATTTGAGTATATATATATTTTTAATTCAGACAAGCGATTAAATATGTACCTACCAGTGCAGTGCAGTCCATAAAGACTGAAAAGCAGTGCCTACTCTAAGAAAATGTACCATAAAAAGAAATTAAAAGATAATAAAAATATACGACGAATTTCTAATCAAAACGTGGTTTTTCCAAGAATTTGGCGAGGAACTTGTACGCTCATTTAATCAATTGACCACAGCAATCAGTTGAAGTTGAAAAACTACACACCTTTGGTCATAGGTCAATGCACGACATTGGTACCTGCATAATACATTTTAGCAGACAATATTCTTAATAATATTAATTATTAAATCAATAATAATTACTTTGTTTAAAACCACTGTGTTTAATATGGAAATATCTACATGTTTCAGAAGCAAAGCTCCCCTCTTCAGGGTAAACAATTTACCTACTAAAAATAATGACAAGTATGTTATGTATATTATACGTGTGATTATATTTAGTAAGTAAATTGTTTATCCTGAAGAGGGGAGTTTTGCTCGTGAAACATGTAGATATTTACATATTAAATACAGCGGTTTTAAACGAATTAATTATCATTGATTTATTAAATACGACTCCACAAAGTTATTTTACATATAATTTTTAATTATACGTTTAAAATGGGCGTCCATATGGCTTTTGCGGGCCATTTTTAAAAGTGGGACTATGCAAATCAAGGTAACACCGCGTGATTTTTTACGGTAATTGTAACTTATTATTTGAAGTGTTTGGATTCTGCCTCCCAGCGATTTTCATCCGGATAAAATATGAATAAGGTAGTAGGTACTTATTTATCGGCCTGATTACAGCTCGTTGGAGATTAGTGTAAACAGTTAATGGTAATAAAGCGCGATAAGAACTAAAAACGGTTGCACTGTAAATATCATTATTGTAACCAAGATATCGGCTTTATCTAAAGAAAGATATATCAGAATAATAATTTGAAATATCGTGAGAGAAAAATGTTTCAAGATAAGCGGAAATATGAATCAGAATACTATTAATTGGTTTCATGTGAGTAAGTCTGCAATTTAAGTTTGCAGACTGAAAACAAAATTGGAGCTAACAAAAAGTTGTTCAAAAAAGCAAAGCTAGCAGTTCACATTGAAGTATTGATACAAACCCTGATGTACGGCGGTGAGGCGTGGAACTGGCAGAGGAAAGATGAAAGTAGACTGAATGCCGTACAAATGAGCTCTGAAGCGAATGTGTGGTAAAACAATGTATGATAGTGAGAAAAAATGTTAAGATTCGTAAAGAATGCAAGGCCGATGTAAGCGTAATGAGTAAGATTGAGAAAGGGACGCTTAGATGGCTTGGGCATGTAGAGCGAACGAACGAAGAAAGGAGTATAGGGAGAATATATGACGCGAATGTGAATGAAAGAAGAAGCCGGGGATGCTCGAAGAAGACATATCACGAACAAGTGAATCAAATACTTGAGGCGGGCCATGTCAGAAATCGGAATAACAGAAGAGAAAATATGAGGCGATGTAAGAATGTGAATGAAGCAAGAACTGTATGCCAAGATCGAGCTGTTTGGTGGTCCGTCCTCTCTGCCTACCCCAGCGGAGAAACGTCGTGATGGTTAGCTAGTTAAAACAAAATTAAGTAACTAAATCCCGATAAAAACAAATGAAAACAAAGCGTTTTTCTTCACAGGTTCACAGAATTTAAAAAAAAACCGTATGCGCCCTTTGTCGCGTAGTGGAAAATAATCTCAGTACCATCTGATTGAATAATCTCATTTAATAACCAGGAGGCCTATTCTGGATCATTTTGAGGTAAAATTTCTTATCCTTTTCCTTAGGCTTAAAGACGTTTTGTTTAACTTCGGAATTCCGGAGAGTCATAGTAAAAAAATTCTAAACAGATTATTAAGAGATTATTTAAAAATACAAATCGATGAAATATCTTCAAGTGACTCAAGGTTTTGAACCAAAACTGTTTAAAAATAATTACATTATATTATAACGCATTTAACCCATTTTTATTTTATTTCAAATTACCTTATCATTGTAACAATATAGGATCAAACGCTGAACTCAATTCCATAATGAATCGTCTGCATGTACTTGGTAATAAATATGTTTTAGACGATGCTATAAATATTGAAAGGATATCAACGTACAAATATTACTGTATTAAAGCTGTTTGTCAGCGCTTCGATCATAATTAAACTTACTATTGATTGTATTCACTCAACACAAAGTTTGCGCCATTGCACATTGTTATTATTTCTATGTTCATAATTGTATTGCACTGTTTTAACTTGTTTTATGTAAAAGCCCTAAGGGCGTAAATAAATAAATAAATAAATAATTTCGAAATAGCATAAATACGCCCTCTAACGAAGAATTATGTTTTGTAAAAAGATACCTACCGCACTAGATAGTAATGACCTTGCTATTCTGTCCCTACTTCTAAAAATTAGGTTTGCCGCCGTGGTATGCCTATGCTACCGGCTGCCGTTGTGCAATATTTTGTATCAACATATACATAACATGTTGTAACAACATTTTTCTAACATCTCATACAGAACGTAGTTGGCAACTTCCTTAATATTAAGTGTTCTCTTATTAAAACTTCGCAAATATTAACATTTTTAATAAAAGTCATTCGCTGAATGACAGCTGACAGCTGTCATCCGAGAAAACAGAAACCGCAGTTAAGCAAGGAGTATTTAAGCCTTAGGAAGAGGGTAAGGAATATTCCTTTGAAAGAACAAGAATAGGCCTCCAGATCTGAACAGCGAGGCACTTCCTAAGCATTTTCTCATTTTCCACAAATTGGGGAAGCCATAATCCCTCCAGCTGCGGGCAATTGTGACTCACATGCAGTATTACAGATTAAATAGGACTAGTTGAAACGTCAATTTGGGTATACCTGCATCGTGGGAAAATGTATCAAAACGAAAAAATAAATTTAAGTTTGTAGGGATTTCGAACTGTCGATAAAATATTATAGATTGTCAATAGTTTTGAGAATGTATAAGGTACTAGCTTAAAGTAAATGTGAAGTACCCGGCATTGCTCGGGGTTATGAATGGTTTGGTGGTTTAAGGTTGAGGTTTTGATGTGTTACCCCTACACCTACTCGGTAATATTCCTCTTATTTTGAACGCCAAGTTCTGCTTTAAGGGACGGGAAAGGGAGATGGGGTTGTTTTCTCGAAAGGTCATGTGGACAGTGACTATCCTCTTATTTTAAATATCAAGTGCGCAAAATTTCATCAATGTTGGAACAAATCTGTAGATTTGTATAAAAAACAAACCCACTTACAGACACTCTTTTACATATATAGATAGCTAATAATATGTTTGTGTTAGCCTTGCATAAATAATATGTAAAAAATATATGTATTCATATTCATATTATAAACAGTGAACCAACATCAAAACATTATTAGGTAAGGTGAAACTAAATTTTTTTTTTTTTAAATCCCGTACAATTCGTATCGAGAGCTTAGATGCAGCGTGGACGATTTTTTTCTGTCTTATAAAGTTGAGATGACTGAAATATCTTAATTTCGAATTCTAAGGATTGGCTGGGTTTCACACCCTCCCAGATGTGAGATGTGGCAAAGTATCTACCATGATAGTGATCACACCCGCAGGAAGATGGCAGCCAGACAAGGGGCGCATGACGCGTCACGCACGGCGATTAGATAATTAAATAAGAAACGTGGTCTGCATGAGACGCCCTCACCCCTACCCCGCTCCAGTCATGGGGGGGGGTCATCCACACCTACCACCTACCAGGAGACTAGCACGCAGGCAGGGTGAGAAGGTGGACTGTGTCATATATTATTACGAAACTATGAACTACCGTGTATCTCATGTACCTTGCACCATGCTAATGTTTTTTTTGTGGAGTTTAAGGTTAGAGTGTCGACGAATTACGATTAATGCGTATTTATGCTCCTACGTTTCAATAAACACTTCACTAGTAGAACCTGAATTGATGTGGTTGATTTGAATCGCAGGTCATTTGAGTTTCTTAAATCGTGTTGTTTTTGTGTCATTATATTATACAGTAATGTAAAAATATGGAAATTCGTAAAGAATGCAAGGCTAATGAAAGCGTAATGAGTAAGATTAAGAAAGGGACGCTTAGATGGTTTGGGCATGTGGAGCGAATGAACGAAGAAAGGAGTGTAAGAACAATGTAAGACGCTAATGTGAATGGAAGAAGCCGGGGACGCCCGAGGAAGACATGGCAGGATCAAGTGAATCAAATACTTGAGTCGGGCCATGTCAGAAGTCGGAATAATAGAAGAGAATGTATGAGACGATGTATGAATGTGAATGAAGCAATAAGTGTATGCCAAGAACGAGTTGTTTGGCGGTCCGTCCTCTCTGCCTACCCCTGCGGGGAAACGGCGTGATGGTTAGTTAGTTATGTTATACAGTACAAAGGCCAACTGCCCGAAGACGGTGGGACTATGACGTTTCCAATTTGGGGGAGGATGTGAGACTGTAAGTAGGAGGGCAAGGAGGATATAAAGGAAGGTTAGGAAGAATTTGCTATTCAGATATGGTCTTTCAACATAGCAAAAGCAATTTTAAACAGCATTTCGTTTCACCAGGACGATGCAATATCTTCAACATTAGAACTAGGTTATGATGAGACAACAGTTGTTCAGTAATATTTACTGGTGTCCGAATAACAATAGGCCTTGATATTTTGTAGTTGTTTGAGGGGTATTTCATTTTATGTAAATTAAGCTTTAAGTGACCCATTCAAATTCCCGCTTTAATGACGTAGATTGATATCTTTACGACCCTTTTCCAGGTGATTATAGCGTAAGGCAAAATAGTGGATTCTAAACAATGCTCGAATTCGAAGAATGCACCGATTTACTTCATTTCGCTTTATTTCGTGCAGTTAACATTCTCCAGCACAACCATTAGGAGAACCTAAAGAGAAATATAACCAAATTGTGTATCTTAAAAGCCAATTAAGACTAGTTAAAGCGATGCCATAAAAGCTATAAAAAAATCATAATTACACACGTGTAAATATACACATACGCGTATCGTACTCCATACAGACTACCTACCCTTGCGACCTTAAGGCAGTTTAATTTCATTAGGCCAGCTTTAGTTAAGTCAAATATTTTACCTCCACGTTTTATAGATAAGACTTCAGGCACCCAAATCCTGGTTCATTAAATAATTTGTCACGCAAGGAAATGGAAAGGAAATCGATTGTAAATGCAAAAAGGTACAAAGACGTTGTTAAGTGAAACTATTGTTCAAGTTGATTTTTAAGGACTTTGTTACTGAGTGGAATGTTTCTGTCCACAATTATCGATGGATCGAATCTGCGGTTAAGCAACAAATCCCAAGAATCATTAGAGCAATTTAAATCTTCAAAAGAAATAATGAAGACCACCTCGTTTGATTATTATTAATGAAGACGGTTAAAAGTTTTTATCGAAATATTTTAATTAATCAACTTCATTCGGCGAACACAACACTCATAGCACTAAACAGGCCGCCAAAATATGTGTAGAGGCCAAACAAATTTCAATTACTAAAAATCGATTAATGTAAAATTAGCAATCCTAGATAAATATTTTAAAATAGCACGAAGGCAAGAAAAAATAGTATTAGACTTCCGATATCTTTAGTGGTCGTCGTTTATTTTATTTTTTTAATTTTCTATTAAAATACGGCTATAACTTTGTTTATATACTTTTTTTTATATACTTCCTGCCGACCAGGTTTCGCTAGAACCGCAGCTGCTTCAGGGCAGTATATGAAAATATTTTTTATTTAAATTTATTTTATTCAGGAAAAAAATACGTTATAAATAAACAGCAGAATTTCCACATAATTTAAAATATAAATTCAGTTAGCTTCATTTTATATGATTTCAAGTTACACTTGAAAATGTCTACATCTCGTGGGGTATTGTTGCCGAGTTGTGCAGATACTTCCTATTAATCATGCTGCAAACGAAGCAACTTCCTCGTTAGTTAAATGTTCGGTGCAGGAGGTAGGTATGCTAAAGGTCCACAATTCAAAAGTCTTCAAGCTTGACATCCTTGTAGATTTCGGGGTCCAAGCTTCTATTTCGATCTACAAAAATAATTTTTTTTACGTAATATTCTGGTATTTCGCGTTATTTGTATGGCGATGGCACAGCGCCCTTGAGGTGATTTTTTACAAAAACGGCGCTATAAAAATCATGTAATTATTATTATCATAATTAATGGAGAAATTCGTTTAAAAATACGCGACATTTTCACGTGCCTACTAATTACTAATTATTACCCATTATCAAAAACTCCTTGAAATAAGTTGAACAACTATAAAAATACTAATTAAATACCTGTGGTAATTTACGTTAGTATAGCAAGAACACCCCGAGTGGATAATCTTTAATCTAATACAGTAAAGCGCACTTGGGGTGAAAAATTTTGCACCTTTGTTTTATGCATCAACTAAAGGACAGAATTTTGTAGGGACACTAAACCACCATCGGGTGTTAAATAGATTCAATTTCAACAGTTGGTTTAATTAACTGAATCAAATCAATGAATTACTGGAAAAATGCTAAATGAATCGCTCGATTGTTAGGATTCACTAGCAGTAATAGGGCCTGCACACATAGGCATCCGATTTACTCACCGTTTTTAAGAAAACATGTGGGAAGGGATCAAACAATGAGTTTGACTTAACGGGGAGAGGGATGTCGGAGAGTTATTATTTATTAATTCAAAATAATGATAGTATTATTACGCAATACGATAAACATAATGTTTTTAAATAGAAAAATATTTGTTAAATATTTTATAAATTTACATAGGCTTAGCATTTATCAAAACCCAATCAGAAATATTACTTTTTTCTAATACGAATATGATTTTTAAAGTGGGGAAAAGTATGTTTAATAATTTGTCGTTGCGTTTTTTTAAATAAAAAATGAAAAAAAAACAATGCTATTTTTTTTTGCAATGCGGATTACAAATTTTTGGTTACGTTTATTTACAAAAACGCAACGACAAATTATTAAACATACTATTCCCCACTTTAAAAATCATATTCGTATTTTAAATATGTAGTGAAACATACAATGGAAAGGTCAGAAAAAAATAATATTTCTGATTGGATTTTGATAAATGCTAAGCCTATGTAAATTTAAAAAAAAATTCAATTTAAAAACATTATGTTTATCGTATTGCGTAATAATACTGTCATTTTGTTATTTTAAATTAATAAATAATACCTCTCCGACGTCCCTCTCCCCCTTAAGAAATCGAATGTGACGCGATCGCTTCAGTTAGTACGTATGAAAACGTAGCTTAGGATGATAATAAATACAACAGCGATTTATTAAAAGTTCACTTCATCAAAATACATTAAAATTATTTAAATAATCAGATTGCAAAATGTATCTTAAAATAAGCTCAACCTCATAAAATAATCAGAAACATAAGAAGCCGCCTTTTGTTCGGACTTGTGCCTGTGATAATACAGAATGGGATGGGATAGGAGCGCAGAGGATAGAGTGGAGGAGTGGAAGAGTAAAGGCAAATACTGCGGTTAATTAGCGCTGGGTGCTGGGAGCTGCGATCGCAGATCTCTTTCATTTACGGACTCAACTCGCCGGAAATATATCACTTTTAATTAATCATTTCATAATGAAGTAAATCTCAAAATTATCCAGAATTTATTTAAGTTTGGCAGCTGTCTGTTTTACTATTCGCGTCATTGACGTCACCATTAATACACTTGCCCTACGAACGATTTCGACGGCTGGACGTAAACCTCACGTGACTCCCATTTTGGCACCAGCCTAGTTCACTGCTGTCCACGTTTATTTCGCGTGATTTTGACTGACAAACTAAATACTCTAACAAAATATTCGGTTTTCGTGAACAAGCCGCGCCTTTTTACTTAGTCGCTGTTTTAAATAAATTGGTGGCACTCTTAGCTCGCCCCTCTTATTTTGGTTTCTTCCTCTTGCGTGTTAGGGCATCTATATGTATTATTTGATCTATGATTCGCATAATGCTATTTGTGGTAAAATCTTTATTTACGGGGGCAGGGGAGCAAGATCCTTTATACTTTAGTATCGTTACGATGAAAGATCATAAATTGAAATGACCTATTTAATTACGTTAAGCAATTAGATTAGAGAAGTACGATATTTCAAACTCTTTCCCCTTCCATATGTCTTTCGCAGTTTCAATGTTTCCAGAAATGGGACTTTGGCGTAGAATTTAAAGCATTTTTTCGTCAAAATGTCATTTTTATTGTATTTAAAATGAAATAACAAGATAATATTAACACCACAAGAGAGGACGCAGCATTTCAAAAACACATACGTCTTTCAACAAAGATTTAAAGAAATAAAAAAATAAACAACAATTACGGTATTGATGATCGAGATAACTAAACCATGAACACCTTCCAAGTTGTTTTTATTTACAAGAATAACGGGTTGCAAAATGCTTTCCACTCTACATAACTATGCACCCCAAAATAGTGGGTGGCTTTTACGGGGAAGAAGGGGGAAACGGGAAGAGACGAGAGGTGGAGTAACGAGGCTCGGCAAGCAAACTTACCAGATAACTTAAATATCTCGTTAGTGCAGAACACTGACGTACATCCTACATGCCTACTGTACTACCCACACACCTACAGAGGGTAGACTGGGATAGGGGTGCAACCATATCCTAGGACAAGGGACGATTTTCCATCCAATTTAATTATAATCCACGTAGCGATTTCTTAAAACACTCGGGTATTTCTTCAAACTCCTTCGGGTCTGATAACAATTAGCACAATCTAGAAATTTTTACATTTGAATGGTCCCTGTAAAACGATGCTTCTCGGCCCGTTTCAGTTTCCGATAAAAACTTTGACAAGCATTACACCATATACTTTAGAGCAAATTTGATCAAAATTGTAAACTGGTCAAGATTCGTTCGTCGCCGGCTTTGTGTGTAAGATTGATGTACTCGTATGCCACCGTTTTAAGATGTTTTTTTTATCCATTTCCACGTAATAGTTAATGAACATACGTTTATATAGCTAGTAAGTGGAAATCGTACAACATACACGTTTTCTGTCAGTTTTATACAGTGTCATTTAAAGATGTGTCACCTTATTTGTGCGCAAAAAATGAATTTAGTCCGCGCGTGGGAGTGAGCGGCACCTGGGAAGACAACGGTGCAAATCCATAGGGGTAATCGGTAGCGAATGAGTTACTAGGCACTGTTCAAATATCAAAATAGCGCTGTTCGTAGATTTCTGATGGAGTTATGTATTATTACTCCAACCTTAGAATGTATTGATTTATTTTTACAAGGCGTTTCTTAATTGGGTAATAAAGATGTACCAACCAAAAAAAAAGAGGACACCGAACAAATCTTCATTTAAAGTCTATAGTACTTCGTACTTGTAGGTAGGCAATATAGGTAGCAACGTAACGTAAGTATGTTCACAAGAAATGTAGAATAAATAATAAGCTTCCATCGTATACCTTACAAATAATTATTCCAGGAAAAGACGGGCTACTTACGGCGGAGGAACTTCTTTGACATTCTTATCCAATTTGGAAGTATTAAAAATATGTTTACCAATTAACGTCATTAGGCGCCTTCAAACGAATTATTTCTATTAGAAGTTGCTTAGTAACGTGCGCGTACGGAGAATCCTGTGTGTGGATGTCACATTTACCCCGGCTTCCCGAGCCGATACCGGCGAAGCGGGGGGGGGGGGGATTGTGTTCTGTGGAGAAGGGAGAAGGGGGGATTGGGGAGACTTGGTACATCGAGGTTGGTAGCACCACTCGCGTCTCGTTTATTAGCTAACGATGTGGTAACTACAATCGCTGAGACATGCATGTGTGCGATCTCGTTTGATACATTTCTATTTAAGAACACGATAATATTTCAAAAAAATAAGTACCCAATGATAAATAAATGCGGTTTTGATGTACATAATTAAAAATATATATTCGCGAATACAGTGGGCAATAAATTCTCGGACTTAACGGAAGAACCCGTTTGAGAATTTATGATCGCTGGTATTGCCGATGGCAACAATTTGAGAACATGTTATAACGTCAGCCATAAATCTCGTTTTACTTAAATTGTAATAAACAAGATGTGTAACACTTCTTACGGCTGGCGTTATAAAAAAAGTTCATCAATTAACGAAACTGGATTCGATGAAACTACGGTCGTTCAACACATTCGATTAAAGATATTTATCGCCTTTGCAGCAAGAGTCTTCAAATGTCTTGCTCGCTTAGTTGATTTATTCTATTATGATATATTTACAACGACACGAAACAATATTAATTTTGTCAGTTATTTTATGGAATTAAAGAGGACTAACAAAATAAGAGGGTTAATAGTCACTCAATCAAATGATGCTATTTGCTCTAAGATCACCGCTCGTTAGCAAAAGTAGGAACTGTACATATAGGTACAAGGACACATAGCCATAGCGCGATTTCGAAAGCGGTTGTTAAAAACAATCGTTAACAGGACGTGTGTGCGTTCGGAAACGCGCTACAAAAAACCCTTCATCAGAACGGAATCTTATTACCCTGATAGGAAAGCGGCTCGAAACGCAACTAACACAAAAAATATTTCCGTGAAGGTCGTAAATAACGCACCAGAGTACTAAAATCTAGTAAAATTTATCAGATTTTCGGTGTCCACTTCTAAGTAGGTGTTGCCATGTTGAGATATTTTCTTATAAAAATGTAAAAATATTAATATTATTAATAGCTACCAAATCGATCAAATCCGTCTAATTCAATACTTATTGATAGGATTGATAAGACGGTTGATATGGGGCTTCATTGCCTCGCTTCCGTTTTTTTCGAAGTCGGGAACAGTTCAGATAAGCGACGATAGATACACTAATACGCCTTATCGGCTAACTCTGATAACGTACCGAGGCACACATCTTGCGATAAGGAGGAGATAAACCTAAGTAAGTACTGATTGACCTTCGATACTAAACCGATCTTGGAAACAAATCACACAAAACATTTTTTAAATCTGTGGGATAAAACAGCAAAAAATATAGAACGGTAAGTTCTGGCGCTGTGATACTAATTTCTAAGAGCTATGTTATTTTTTTAAAATAATTCAAACCATTAAAAAGACAAGATGTTGTTTGTTGTATACCCAAATATTACACTATAAGAAATAAATTTTCTAAAAAAACAGTAAGTATAAGTAAATCTGGGTAAGTAGTAATT
The DNA here is from genome assembly GCA_022606495.2 of Halesus radiatus. Classification (NCBI taxonomy): domain Eukaryota; kingdom Metazoa; phylum Arthropoda; class Insecta; order Trichoptera; family Limnephilidae; genus Halesus; species Halesus radiatus. The sequence continues at coordinate 107,883 of JAHDVE020007014.1, read as the reverse complement.
TTAAATTCACAGTTTTTGATCTTTCGTGCTATATTTTTCTTCTTAGTTTAAATAAAACATAAAAATTGCATAAGCAATTAATTAGGGTGAATTTATACAGCGTTTGCTGGTCTGTGGGTAGGTTCGTAGGGTGGGCCCAAAAAGCAATGTTTCATATTAGTTTGTTATCAGGAAATGTAAACTGCTGATACGACCCCTCTCTCCCCCATATTGCTCTTCTGGCCGGATTATGACGTCATTAAATCTAGAGACGAGAGGGTTCACTGATTACTCTGCCATAGTTCCGGATGCTGCGAGGAGGGCATTATTTGATAACACTGCCCGTGTGTGTGTGCAGCGTGTTTACAGTACACGTATAAACATACACGGAGCAAGATTCTCATAACAAGCTAGCAGACCAATTTATTGTACAATACAATACAATACAATACATCATTGCTGGCAATCCGCGCATTTATTAGCTATTTTTTTACATAACATTTTGTAGTGACGAGTTTATTTCAATGCACACTTGTTAGTTATTTTCTATAATTCGCTACCGGTTTTCGATACGTCCGTGTTATTTACTTAGTGATGTTTAACTAAGTTAAAGTATACATTTTACATTACAATTACCTTACCTGCTTCATTGGACAGTGTGTATTTAGGAGCGGGTAACTGGAATCTTCGCAAAACATACATCATCTTATTCAATGAAAGTAGCTGTATTGTATAGAAAATCATGACGCGTTCTTCAGTAAATCTCAGTTTAATTCAAAAGGTAAATACTAAGACGTGCTTCTTAAAATAACGTTTTCGCGGATGGTTTTAAAACACAGAAAAATCGTTAGCAAATACGGGGAAATAATTAAATATTGCGGGCACGCAGCTCCCGGTTAAATGCTCCGGAAAGCAAGCGCGAATTATTTGCGCAAAATATAACCGAATAGTACAAAAGACGGTCGTTGAATATTTACCCACCGAGACGCGTTAAGGTTGTAACCGTGCGGTCGTGGAACAAAAATCGCTTTATGGAATTATGAATGGGCGACGGCATTTCACTTTGCCGCGTCTCTCGGAAGTGATTTCCGCGCACGTCCGGGCGTCGCGTCGCGGCGCGGCGGCGGTGGCGAGAACCATTTGCATCTCCCGCGAACCGCTCGCCTCATTTGCCTGGCGACATTGTCTCGGGGGCCCTTTGATCCCGTACCACCTCATTTACCGCAATCGCATTCCGCCTCTAATTCGCCCATTCATCGGCATTCAGCCCTCCCCCCGACCTCCACCTCTCCAGCCCTCCAGCCCTGCCCGCCTGCACCTCCAAATAACCAAATGATCCTATTGAAACGCGGGAACCAAACTTCAAACGGCTCTTAATTTATTTATTCGTGTCGCCTTTTCTGGGCGCCTCTGTTTATTTTCCGCGGGAGCTTTTTTAAAAGGGACAACGGTCGGTAATGGGGGATCCCGTTTCCGCCGCCCGATCCCGCAGAATCACACGGGCCGAAACTCCGTCCCTACTCTAGTCTACACGGGACGGGACGGGACTCTAGAGTCTAGAGTCTAGAGTCTAGAGTTCTAGACCTAGACAGTCTTAGATTAAATAGCGATGTTCCTTTTCAAGTCTTTCTTACAATTTATTGGTCTTTCAAATGTACTAGGTATTGGAGTTTATTTAGCGAACCGCAAATTAATGGGACATGAATAATTTCCCACTTTTTGAGAGATGATATTTTGTAGTTATTGAGTCTACAGTGAACTATGCATGTTTATCCTCATACGGGATGTAACCGCACACTGGAACGTCGTATGAATGTCAGCAGTCAAACAAGGTTAGTCATTCGGCAGGATAACGAAGGCACCATTCACGGTGGCTCGGGAGGGTGGGGTGGAGAGTTGACCGAATAACGTCGCCTGATTGCCGATTCACCCGGCCCAATTGGCTCGATTGATAAAGTTAAAGCGAGGCCAGCCGGTAACGAAGCTCCTTCACGTGGTGGAGGGCGGGCGGCGGGGGCGGCAGGGCGGGAGGCACGTGCGAAAGGCGAGAATTCTTCGCGGGATCGGAGTTTTCCCGCCGCGGTGGGCACGTCGCACGTCGCGCCCGCGCCCGCCGCCCGCTTGACGAACGGGGAAGTAATTTGACAGCAAACATCGCGCGGGCGCCGCGATTAGATTACCAGGGCGGGAGGCGGCGGGGATGACGGCTCTTAATATCGCCAGATTATTTTGCCCCCCGAAGGACGTGGGCTGTCACAGACGTCGCGGCGCTCGTTAGGCAGCCGCCCTACCCCGCGCGTCCTACCCACCACGCCCCGCCCGCAATCACGAGGGATCACGTCTGCGGCGGCCGCTTGTTACTGTTGTTGTTTGCGGCCGCCCTCGAAAAGCGTGCATGTTAAAGAAGACAACCTTAAGACATCAATGTTTCCTCGGTCTTATTTCACATGTATCTTCCTCAATTCAACAAACCGCCGACATCTAACTTATTCAAACCGTACACATGATCGCAACAATGACGCCAAGTTTTACAGCATGACCTAGAGAGCACAGTAAACTAAGGAAATGTAAACTGGAAAAGGTTTTTTATACGAGTATGTAGGCCATACCGTGTATATATTAATTTTATAATTTTTAATATTGGTATAAGAATATAGTTCATATAAGTAAAGACTTGCACATAAGTACTAGAAATAAAAGGCTGCTAGAGTAAAACCCCCTCCCCCCGTTCAACCCATACAGGCATCCGTACGAGATGATCTACTTTTCCTAAACGAGCGCCGAAATATACCAAACAAAAAGGCATCGGAAAAACCAAATTGGCGAGATGTTAGGTCTGGGTTCGTCTGCAGTTGATTGGCAGCGGCGGGGCTGATTTGTGTATGGCGAGGAGGGCAGCGCTGGGGAAGAAGTGGTGAAGGGGCGGGAGGACGAGGATCGGGGAACGGTGCACTGAATTCCTGATTGCACGGGCATGTCCCCGCTAGGAATGCACTTACAATCACGGATTTTTCTTGATTTGACAGTGATTAAATTGATGATCGATGCCAATGACATTCAGAGGCACATTACATTGTAATCTATATAATGTACGCCATTTTAAATTGACCATTAACACAAATTAAATGGATTACTAATATAAATATTTTCGTGAAATGTCAATTTTAGGGTGCTTTATAAAGCTTGAAAACACCCAAAATACGGAAAAAATTATTAATTATTAAGTACTTTTAAAAAACTTTACAAATATACCAAGGCTTTATGAAATAAGTGAAACCTGGAAAATTTACAGATATTCCGGACTGTGAAATATTTCAGAGTTATGCGAAGAAATGTCTATGAAGAAACAATAAGTGAATAAACACAAGAAACAATAATTGTGACAAGTAGTTCTGTGCACCCTGGAATATTCCACGAACTAATATAAATTCCCCAAAGTCTGCAAAATATTTTTTTTACAAAGAAAGTTATTCTAAATGAGGTAGTCTCCTCATTTTGATGTATTACATTTAAAGAGTTATTAACGACAGGAAAATTGCTTTCAAAATGAACTTGGGATAAACGCATATAATTGTGTCTCATGACGTCACACGAGACACAATTCAGTACAATTACTCATAATTCGAATGGCAGTGCCGCAATGCCATTATAGTACAGCCGCAAATATCAACATTTTACGGATTATATTTTCGGTATTATTAGGTATTTTTCAAAAATTGTAAAAGTTCTGTCCTCAGTATGTTTTAAACGTGATATAATAATAATTTGCAATAGAGCATATGCCGGTATAAAAAGAAGACAGTATGACGTACGATTTAATATAAGCCATTAATAAAATAGTAATGTGTAGCAATTGATAATTATTTCTTGTTAATAAAAGCAGAAGTTCACCTCATTAATGAAAGCTTTATTGTATTATTTTGGATGCTGGATTTCAAATTAATTAATAATAATAATAATGTTTTATTATTTTCCTTCTTTACAACAAACTAATAAATAATTATATCCTCACTGGGATTTCCCGTGCTGAGGATTTCATTTACAAAATATTAAATTGAAAAAAAAAAAAATAATAATTGTTCAGTGAGGTGCAATTGAGTGGTTTCGATGTTAGTCTATATTTGGTGTTATATATTTTCTATTTCAGATCTACCTATGTAACGTATCCAGTGTTTTATTTGATTTTTAAATTTATTGTTGCCGTGATTTTTAAAGGATAGAGGGATTTTGTTGTAGAGTTTATTAATTGATTGGTTTAAAAATGTATTATACCATTTATATTAATTTTTAAAAAAATGTGTGCTTTACCACTGAAAGCAAGAGCAATAATCATAACAGGTATTTATAAATAGGTATGTTAGCCTCTAGTTTTAAGCCATAGTTGTAAGTCATTTTGCAATATTGTATATAAAATTTGCACTTGGTCATAAATACGTATTAGTTTTAAATATATACTAGGTTTATATTCTAGTTATACCTACTTAAGTCTAAATTGTAAGTCACTAGCTATAACTTTTAGTTGTAAGTCACTAGCTATAAGCCATAGATGTAAGTCACTAATTATAAGCCTCAGTAGTTAATACCTATCGATTATTATAAGTCTTACTTATAAGCCACTAGTAATAAAGTTTAGCTGTAAGGTATTGGTTGTACGTCAAGTGATATGTTATTTAATTAATTGTAAAGCGCCCTTGAGGTGTTTTTCCCACGAAAACGGCGCTATAGAAGTAATCTAATTATTATTATTGATGAAAATTCCCGCAATGTTCCTCAAAAACAAATTCTCGGGATTTTACCCATCACTAGTGGTAAGTAACTACGGTGACTAACACTTGTTTTAACCAAACAACGCATTGTTTTATTTTAAGACTGGCTTTTCGTATTATGGATAGCTGATTCATAGACCTCCACAATACCACGGGATAAATTATCCTATAACTCTAATGATTGCTGACACCAGTTAGAATCGTAAATAATATTTTATATTTACGGATGACATGGATCTAATTATATTGATAATTACATCTGACACCGGGAGAAATATGCGTCCCGTCCAAAACGGAATTTCAGATCGAAGGTCACCCGAACAATAGACCATTTCGAAACTAGACGATTCATCATTTTTGACATCTATTTTGTGTTTCGTGAAATAACTTGTATGTGGGACGATGTTGACAATAGTTGATTAGCCGACTCCGGGATATTTTTGTGAATCGGCACAATACTGAATCATGAACCATGTGGACGTATTGTGATTAGTGTCGACTGTGTGATGAAATATGGAAAATGTTTCAATTTTATTTCGTGTGACGGTTGTCGAGCTACCGGATCATCTTTTATCCGAAATTTTGACTGTGGGAAGTGATTTAAAACCAGCAGGCTAATAAATTTTCATTAGTTATCAAATGACAATATATGTGATAATACCTACCGACACTGTAATACGATTTTATAACTTTGTTCCACTTACTAGGGACCGGAACAGACTCACCTTGCTGCGGGCAGCTTCAGACTCATACATTTTAAACTGTCAGAATGATTTTTTAAATTTATATCTGAAGATGTCCGTAGCAAAGTGAAATCGCCTTGGTCATAAATAAATATTTGAAATAAAAATTACATAATAAATCATAATAATTACGACTTCCACTATAAATAGTAACATTTTGTATATAATCTATTCTAAAATGTAAGTATGTTATTTGTAAGTCTTTGTCACTAGTTTTAAGTCACTAACTACAGGTCTAAGTTGTATAAGTCTTAGATATAAGTCACTCATTATAAGTCTAAATTAGGTATTTTCTAGTTATAAATCTTAGCTGTAAGCCATTAGTAATGAATCTAATATGTAAATTATTAGATATAAGTCTAAGTGATAAGGTGTAGGTTAGATAAACTATGTTGTAAAGCGCCTTTGAGGTGATTTTCTCACGAATACGGCGCTATAGAAATAATCCATTTATTATTATTATTATTAATTACAGTTTTAAAAAAAAAGGAAAATTTACTTTTGTTTCCCAGTTTATTATGCATGTTGCAAACATTCTGAATGCAGAGCGTGTGTCTCTAGAATTCTGATGAGGTTGTATGAGTCACAGCACAACCTTCCACTACAGGTTGTGGGTTTCTCAGAAAACGGTGAACTCTGGGTATATCCAATTCGTACCATAATATTATTTATGCACCAAATGAAGTACTTCTACAGGAAGATGAAGGATCTAACGGTTGTATGGGAACATAACACAATGCAGCATCCACTCAGGTAGAGATTTTGGGCTAAGAGGCCCTTTGTCCAATATCCTACTTACTATCCCACTTTGCTGTTGTACACTTGTACACAAATACTGTGAAGAAATATGGTCGTTTGTCGGCAACTTATTTTCCGAGAATTTAATTACGGGTTCATTCGCCTTTTTCCCTTTTACTAGTATCCGTCCCCAATGCCCCGGTTTGTCGTTAAAATTAATGGACCAATTCAAATAGTTTAAGCTAACGATTTATGAAAAGGCATAAACCTTAGTTACAATATTATCCTTAGATTCCAAATTAAAATTTTTAAGGATTGTCAAGAAAAACAAATTTTAATAAATAAAAAAAACCTTAATTTAAATAATCGTTATCCTGAGATACACTTATGTTATATGTACTTGCAATGCCCATACTGACTTTCTATACACTGTAAGAGTATGCAAAGCCACGTAAAAACTAAATATAATAGCTAGGTATAAAGTTTTTAATGGTACCTGATTTTAATCATAGCTATTTTATAGCTTTGTAAAGCGCCACAGGTTCACGAAAAAATGCGCTATAGAATGTAGCCAAATATCATCAGGAATTATCTCAGAAAGACAAATTTGAACTAAAGAGCAACTGGCAATAGAAACACACCCACAATAAAGATTACAGCATCATCATTCATAATTTGGATGACTAGTAAATGAAAGACGTTGTTATAAACCACGAATATATTTTATTTTCACCAACCGGTTTCGCTTAACTCAAGCTTATGAAGCTGGTGAAGCTCGAGTTAAGTTATTATATTTACCCTGATGAAGGTTGAGTTTGAAATAAAATATATTCGTGGTTTATAACAACGTGTTTCATTTACTTAATGATTATTCCATTACAGAAGCCCGTGGTTCTGTGGTATTAATGAGGACAATGATTGCACTTATCAAGACGTCTTCGAACGTCAATACAAAACAAGATATTATTATTTTCCGGCAGATGTTTGTACCACAGCAGCCGGCAGGATTCTGTGGAGCTCCTGATAATAAGAAGCACATGGTCCAACTTGAGTGTACAATAATTAGTGGGGATATTTGTGACAGATTTTTCACTTCACTCAAAGTCAAGTTTTGACATTGACGTGATTTACCAAAAAACGTAGGAATTTTTTTCCTATTTTAATGAATTTGATGATATTTATTAAACTGTTTTTAAAACTAGAAATATTTGCTCCTAACGTACATAATATTACAGAATGCATCAACATTATTTCTAAGATTTACGCAGGCACAATAATCTATTCAGGAAAAAATAACAATTATTATTGGATTACTACTATAGCACCGTTTTCGTGGGAAAATCACCCCAAGGGCGCTTTAAAAATAATTTATGTAACCTATCACTTAGACGTATAACTAATACCTTACAGTTAAAATTTATTACAGGCAAGATTTATAAGTATTGACTTACAACTAAGATTTACAGCTAGCAACTAACTACTGAGACTTATAACTAGTGATAATAATAATAATTGGATTACTTCTATAGCGCCGTTTTCGTGAGAAAATCACCTCAAGGGCGCTTTACAATTAATTAAATAACATATACAACCAATACCTTACAGTTAAACTTTAATTACTAATGGCTTATAAGTAAGACTTATGGCTAGGGACTAACTACTGAGACTTATAATTAGTGACTTACATCTATGGCTTATAGGTAGTCACTTACCAACTAAAAGTTAAAGCTAGTGACAATTTAAACTTAAGTAGGCATAACTAGAATAAAAACCTAACACATATATAAACCTAGTACCTATTTAAAACAATACATATCTATGACCAAGTGCATATTGTGTATACAATACTGCAAAATGACGTACAACTATGGCTTAAAACTAGGTCTTACAACTAACATACCTATTTATAATAATATAAATACCTGTATGATTATTGCTCGTGCTGTCAGTGGTAAAGCACACAAAAGTGTAATAATTTTTATTGAAATTAAAGAAGGTAGTCTGGGCGGTAGAAGGTAAATAGGAATATAAGTAAATTCTCTTGGACTGAGTACTCGAAAACACCATTAGACCAATGGGTTCGTTATTCTGGAAACGATAATTTAAAAAGATGAGTCTTTAGTTTTGTTCTGTTTAGTGACTTACATCTGTGACATATATAATAAGCTAGTGACTTACAACTTTTATTTTTCTTTTTAAAGGAAAGACAAATATTCCCTGGTTACGAATAACCTGAAAATATTTAAAAATCTCCTACTACCATCACAGCAAGCGGAAGATGTTGCTTGTGTCGTAAATGGAGGACTTAGCCAGCCGAGGAATTGAACTCACGACGCCTGGGTGAGACCCAAACGCGATGCCAACTCAGCCACTGACCGGTCTAAAACATATAACTAGAAAGGTATGTTTGTTTGTCTAGTATTATAAGGGTTTATTTATCTTGTAAAATTATGGATGTGCATGATAATGTTCGCCATTATTTTGATTTACCTGCAACATTATATTTTGTTTAATTGATCGTTTAAGTCACAGCGACTTGATAAAATGTAATTTAAACCGCTATTGAATATATCAACGTCAGGCAGTAATATAAATATTTAAAATGGAATCCTACTCATACGATATTGCATACACATAGAATGAGTAAAATGTACACGATGCATAGTAAGTAATTGCGATTAATTTAAATTTATACGTAAACATTATAATAATAATAAAAATAATTGATAGCGCCGTTTTTGTGAAAAATCGCCTCCAGGTCGCTGTACAAATATTACTTGCTAGGGTTTATCTTATAAAACACTTCAAAGGCGCTGAACAAATATTTATTCTCAGGCTATCTATCTAATTACTAACCATTATAGATAATCATCAAAACACATTTTTTATGTCCGTGAAGATACATTATATATATATACATATAATTAATATGTGAATTAAAAGAATTATCAAAGACTCGACAGAATTCAAAGCTTGCAACGTTTGCTTAAAACTCATCTTTTCAGACTAGAGATATGTATACATTTCTATGATTTGGCATCTATGTCATATTTTTCTATGGACATTAACCTTCAAAAAAGCCACTTACAGAATAAGAAAAAAAAATCACACAAATGCGTTCACAGCCCGCAACACTGAAAATAATTAAATGTGTAAAAAATATTTTAATATCCATTAAAAACTTCTTATACTTTTTTAAGGTCATTTTATAAATATTCTCCAGTCCGAAAAATTATTAATATTTCAAATAAATACCAACTCATCTTGAGCCACCATCTTCTAATAAATGTAATATCAAAAGAAAATTAGGATAAAATAGCAAAAGTAATAATCACATCCTCTCTAAGCTTAAATTTTTTAATAAATCTACGATCATCTGAAGTGACCTGGTAAGTATGTTTTTCTGTATCTATGTGTAGATAATTAGATAGAGAATATGAAGTAATATTCGTACAGCGCCCTTGAGGTGATTTTTCACAAAAATGCGCTATACAAATCATACAATTATTATTATTATTATTAGTTGCGCACGTCGACATTAAAACCCGCGTCCTTTGACCTCTTTTCACATAGTGCTTTGTTAAAGTTACATCATTTTACCTGTAAACAATCCTCGTGTTGATATTTAAAGTCATACCATAGATTTTATACGAACGGACATTTCACTCGTTACTGCAGACACTGCACAGAAAAGTCAAGTTTGCTAAAGTAAGGTAACGTTTTGCAACGCAGTCCATTGTGGGACCTTTCTGCGCAGTGTCTCCAGTAGCGAGTGAAAAGTTCATTCCTCACCGGACCGTCAGAGAGCAGCCTTATTTGTCAGGCTGTACGTTGGTATCCAGTTACAAAGTATATGCTTTCCTCGGAAATTACACATATAATAATATCAAACATTATGCAGGTTCATGGCCTCTTTTAACAAAGAAGAAGGTAAAAAATTAATATATCCACGTATACGTTTTTAACTAAAAAAGAAAAATACATTAACGCTGAACAAACTAATACGGTAGAATAAAAAAGAATCCAATTTTGTCAAATTCTTTAATACAAGTAGTTACCTACGTATACAGTGTTTAAGTATTTAAAGAAAATGATAATTTTAAGTTTTATCTTCGTTAGCGCCCTGCGGTAAACGTCCAGAAAAATGGTTCTACATAAATTGGTAGATAATTATTATTACTTAGCAGGGTTCGGGAAACCGGCGTCTACGTTAGGTATCTACTTAAAATTAAATAAAAATTAAAATCTCGGCGGTAAGGCTTATAAACACTAAGTATAACAATTCTAAACGCAATTAGGAAAATTATTAGTTTCAATTATAGGGGTTAATATAGTTGTACGCGAAATATATTTTGTGATCATTCCAACGACAAAAAAGTTCCCCGTCCCCTGTTGAAAATAGTAACTTCAAGCCAGTTGAAGTAAATAAAATTGAAACACCACTTTACCTCAACTAATTAACAAACCAGACGCAAGGATATGCAACGGATGTAAAGCAACACATTTCAGTATTGGCACGCACTGCTTGCTTCATTCACATTCATGCATAGCCAAAAATATTTTAATAAAACGGATTTTCATTTTTTTAATTCTTAAAACTGAAACTGAAAACCTCAATCGAGTGCAAGATTTTGAAATCTTAGCCTCTTGTGTTGGTTGGTTTGCAAATATGTTGTTACGCGCTCTCGTTAGACAAAAAAAACTGGTTTTCTTAGAGTAATAATATACCGTTACACCTCATATATTTTTGTGATGTTAATACACGATGTGCTTTAAATGAGGCTTTAGCTTCATCCCTTAAAGTAAATGACTGAATTATTAATTTGAGGTTTCTGTGGGAAAAAAAAAGAAAGAATGATTTTGTGGACGTTATGTAGATATTTGACATTTGAAATCAAAGAAAAGTACAAGAAACATGACTTTATAATGAACGCGAATTACCTTGAATCTGTACTGAGTTAAAACCACTGTGGTATATAAATGGAGTAAGCATTAGCAGTTGAAATATCGGCAACAACATGCGGCCAACTGGCATCATAGAGATAACACGGGCGTCAGTCGATTACAATCTCTAGCCAGGTATTATGGATCTCCAATGGTAACTGCAAAATGCCTACATGACTGGTCATTCTGGAAAAGATAGAAAAAGCAATGATTTAACCTTTCATCGGTTTTACCATAATCAATATTCGAGTAAATTTCCTATTTTAATTTTTATAAAACCCAAGGAGCATATGAAGTAGGCACGCCGGTAACTCTAATGGAAATAAATAAAACAAATAATAACATTGTATTAAGATATTGCAATGAATACTGAACAGCGATAATCTGTAATTGAACCAGATGTATTAGTATCAACAGACGATGAGGTAGTTATTAGTATTGGTAGCAAAGCTGCCTGAACGCATCTGTAACCCGCGGGACCGCCGTGGGGCTGATATTTCCGCCGTACGATAGTCGCAGCTCGCCGGGAGCCAATTATAAGTGAAAAGGACGCGATCCTCACGTCAGAACATAACACTAATTAACTACAACTTTATTATTCCGCTTCCACCGTTACAGTTCCAGCACCCTAGTATGAACATGTACGAACAATGAGCGACGGCAGATGAAAAGGATTGTCTTAATTATTAATTAAATGAAAATCGAAATCCGAATGATAAAATAAACATAAAGACATTTTTATTCATAAATCGAGTGTTAATATACAGCAAGCTTTGTTTACATAACTTTTTTTATCTTCACATTTTTGAAAAAAAAAAAGGCACTTCAAATGATCAATTTTAAGGTAACGTGTGTTTAATTTGAAGTGCACATTATTGTAATACATAAAGAGAAAAATAATACATAGAGATGTCCTAACACGCAAGGGGAAGAAATCAAAATAAGGAGGGAGAGGGGCGAGCTTCGGCGGATCACTGTCATTTGATTTGCGAATAAATGCATCCCGAAAGTCTTCAGGCAACTCGCATTGCATTGCAAAGAATTAGTATATATTCTTCGAAAAGCAAATCTGCTAATGATCAACTCATCTTTTTTTTTATCCTCTATTCCAGTAGCTGCGGAACAGATTATAAACTAACCCAAACAACCAATAAGTAAAACAGTAAATAAGAAAAAGGTTCGGCTTGTTTGCAAAACCCGAATATTTTGTTGGAGTATGTAGTTTAACCCTTTTAACAATGTAAATTTGCTTACCGGAGTAAAAATCACGTGAAAGACACGTGGACGGCTACGTGGACGGTTTCGATTTCGTACCACTAAAACTGTTAATGTATTATATTTAAAAAAAAAAGAAGTTTTTCTGTGGAATGTAATATCATAGTTTTGATTATTCTTTAAAATCTTCGAATGATTGCTTTCCGCCAGTCACTACACGAATAATGGCTTCATGTATTCGAGAAATGCATAAAACCGCCTGATGTCAAATTTAGGTTGTTTCGTGGTTGCCTTCAGCCGTAGAAATGGTAAGCAAATTTGGCTATTATGGTACGTCTATTCATTCGGACGTCAGTGGTTTTAGAATATTTCCGTAAAGGGAAGCTAATGAAGAAAACATATCACACAAGTATAATAATAATAATCGTATGATTTTTATAGCCCGTTTTTGTGAAAAATCACCTCAAGGGAGCTGTACAAATATTACTTCCTATTCTTAGATTACTCTTATATTACGTCTATTCTACGAATTTAAAAAAAAATTATTTTCTCTTTTTGGACAGGCTATCATTACACATTATTTATAGACCATATAAAGAGATGCAGTTAAATTATCAAAACTAAATACGGCTTGGTCTAAGTTTTCATACATGTTAAATTGAAAAAAAAGAAGCTAACTGTATTTATTTCTTACGATATATTGCAAGACGCTAACACAAATGACAGAGTGATTGTTTCCATTATATTCAAGAATGTAATTAAGCTAAGACAATGAATTATTATCCATATATTTTTGGGATAAATAACACAGAATACTCTTAAAAGGGGGGAGCGGCGGGGGAGGATGGTGGCCGGGGGGACTGATCCATAGGGCCCTCAAAACTATGTATGTAATAGAACTGTAGTTAATCTGTTTCTTGAGGTGAGTCGACAATTGTAAATGTAAATCTAAGAGTGCGGGATGTATGAATCAATCCCTCTCGCTGAAGTGCAAGGCGATGGGTCGAGAAATTTTGGCTGAAGAGGTCAAAGGATCTCTCTTAACATGCCTCCCCCAATCCGGCTCAACACGCACTTGGTAGGCAGACGCATCCGACACTAATACCTCGACAAACCTCATCCCGTGAACCCGGGCACCCTTTCCAAGTCACCAAACAAAGTCACGAGCCACTTGGGGTGACCTATGGCAGAGAAGTGTTGGTTATGTGATGAATTGTTCCCGGGACGGCAGTTCCCGGGACCCGTCTCCCAAATTGATAAGTCTGCAGTTGTTTATATGTCGCCGACTGTATTTCCTAACGTATCACATCAATCCAAGGATATTCGAACTCCAATGAAAACGGCCATATCTGTTAGTCGTGCCACGTGCCCAACATAGTCCCACTTCAGGTTTGAGATTGTGATGGTAATACCATCCAAAGCATCATAATTACCAACAAAAAAGTTGTAATTAAGGTTCTTGTTATCAGCTTACTACGGTTCCGAAGTGGTTTTGTGTATCGAAAACAGCTATTGATTGGGTTACTCGTGTGGTTGGCTGTAATGGCTCCCCCACCCCGCGATGTGTTGGGTACTGGGTATATAGAATATAGATTAATTACGGAGATCGGAAGCGATGCGGGGATGTTATTGAAACAAGAAAGCTCGCTGCAAACAAGAATAAAAGCTTAATAGTCTCCTCACGTCCCACCTCCCGCCTCCCCGCCTGGGAGGAACCGTGATAATCAGTGATATCTATTGAAATTATTGGCGATTAGGGGCTGATGCTGTGGGGATAGCATGCATAGAGACCATTGAATTCTTATTCACAGCTCGTGAAAATGAAGTACATTTTTACTGTTACAGAATTAGCGGGCGATTTTTGAACGTGTGCTTACCGTTTATTTTTGGTTTGGAAAGGGCATGGATCACTGACGTCAGAATTAATAAACTTGCCCTAAGTACGACTTCGACGGCTGGAGGCAAAGTTCATGTGACACCCATTTTGGCACCAGCTTTGGTTAATTGCCGTCCACGTTTGTTTTGCGTGATTTTGGCTGCGGTAAGAAAATTACAAAACACCTTTAAAAAGGGTCAAACTAAATACTCTAATAAAATATCCGATTTTGCAAACTAGCCGAACCTTTTTAATAAGTTATTTTACTTAAATTGGTGGCACGCCTAGCTCGCCCCTCTTATTTTGGCTTATTCCCTTTGCGTGTTAGGGCATCTGTATATATTATTTCCTCTCTATCATCGATGAAGAAAAGAGGTGAATATATGACGCCAAATAAGATATCCAGAAAGAGAATAGCACGTTCATGCGAATCAAATACGTGAGTCCGGCCATGCCAAGAGTCATAAAAACAGAAGATTACGAGACGATGAATGAATGTGAACAAAGCGAGGAGTTGTGCCAGGAGTTGCGTTGCTTCCCACCCTCCCTGCATTAAAACACATTATTACCAAGGATACGATAATCGCCACTCGAATGCTTTTAGTGAATTCACTAGATGACTCGCATAAAACGAACAAGAAAATGTCTTCTTCTGATTGAAGAGTTGATGGTGGATACATCGAGATGATGAGATTTATCAGCTATGCAATAGCATGCGGCACTGAACCTTGCAGAAAAACGTGCCACCAGGGACTGGGATAATGGACATTCTAAATCCCGTGCAAAATTTGAATCACATCATCGTCAACTTTTTAAATCAAGGCATTGCGTCACGTCTAATGATAGTAGAGATTCTAGGCGTTAAATCACGTTAAGAGATTCTCGACATAACTGTCCTCAATCATGAGACAATAGGCGCTAATGCGACGTCAACAATCGCGCGTGTGGACCCGCCTTAATGCATGCCTTTTTAATGGAATCATTCGGAACGACCCGTTACTTGTAATGATAATGACTAATAATATCTCATCCACATCTTCAACAGACTGTTATTGGGGTCAAGCGAGGCCAATGGGGACGGGAATTATTACATAGTGTCATGATACATAGAATGTTCCTCGTGCTTAAGAGGAACGGCTGCGCGGCCTGTTTCATACAAAACTTAATTTTGGATTTGAGGCCGAAATACTCATCTAAACCTAATGATTTTTTTTTCATCCAAAAATTATAGTAAATATCTAGTATGGATTAGAAGTTATTTATTTATTTGTGTTTTACATTATGAAATATAGGCCATTAAAGGAATTAAGTAAAAAATTTCCTCTTAAGACAGTTTCTAATACTTTGACAGTTTAATTCCCTAAAAAGGTTTAACTCTATATGGGTTACATTCTCGAGGTGTGGTATGCTTAATAAATGCATGATGATACATTGAATGTTCTGTGTGCTTATTGAGGCAGCTTCCAAATATGGGAAAAATTTCTTACCATAAAGGTTCCATTATTCTGAAGGAAGATCTTTCTTTGAATATGTTACGCTTACTCTCTGAGTCGGTAATGTGTGATGATATTTTTAATGTTCCGTGTGCTTATTAAGACGTCCATATAATAATATCGTTTATATAAAGTTTAATTCCCTCTAAGCGCTCCATTTCTCTCATAGGGTTAATGTTCCATTGCTATGAAGGAAGGTATGAATCTGAGTATTTTCCGCCAATTTTCAATACCTAGAGGTATTTTATGTTGATGCATGTATACAATGTTTCTCGTGCAATTAAAAATATAAAGTTTTTTTTAATCTTTGAATATAACATTAACAACTCCCAAATTGAAATACGAAACCAAAAAGACACAGAAAAGAAAAAAAAGATAACGGTAGCAGCTGGGATTCGAACCCAGGACCTCATTTTTATCATACGCCGACTTCTAAGAACTGTCAATTAATTCCCTTTTTTTTGGTTGCTACGTTTTTATAAATACAAGTATCTGTTCGAATTTAATTGCAATTGTTAGATAGTGTCTCGGATATACGTATCTAATTTTTATTTATATGGGACATCGTTGACTTTTTTTTCAAACCTAGGATTAATAATTCTTTTTTTTTTATGTTATTGACATTTCTCAAAAGTCGAGGTATGAATCCGATAAAAAAATGACGGGATGAATTGGTGTAGCCGTAACTCAGTTGGCATAGAGCGCGGGTCCCTTATTTAGCAGAATAGATTTTCACCGTTTTGTTACGGTGAAAGCCGGCGATCCACCGGCTAAAATTTCAACGAAATCACGCGCTCCTTATGCAGGTGGCGACAAGGTTGAGATTCCCGCTTAACATCGGCCGCATGTTTCGATTTACACAAAAAAACCATCACCAAAATGCGTGTTTTATTCTATTCTGTAAAGCTCAGATATAATTATTAAAATGTTTTACGGTCATATTCCAAAAAACTTAATTTACCACAATGAACAGTATAAAAATATCTGAAAAAGGGTTCGTAAGTAGGAGAGTTTGCGCTTTAAACATTTTTTTAATGTCTGATACTTTATTTTTTCCTAGGCTTATAAAAAGACATAGCAAAAAATGCCCCGTTAAACGAAAGGCCAAGGTGTGTTCTACTTGCAGTATTTAATTAAATTATCTACGATATTTCTAGGCCATCAAATTCTCAAACCGAAAACACATGATTTTGCATTACTTGCCATTGCATCGCCTTGAAGAGAAGCTTTAAGTGTTTAAGGTAAATAACCCCACTTGTGAAAATCTTATCGCGTTAATACTTTTATGTGTATCTGTAAATAAGTACGCATACATAATGATAGTTTGATGGAAATTAGGTCGATTATGGTTGCGCATTAATTAGAATTATCTTTATAAGACTCTTTATGGAGGCATGATTTGTTGACTGCGATATTTCAGGCTTTATTAAGTATTTTTATTTTATTTACTAATCCAGCAATTAAGATTGCATACATGTAAAATATATACATAAAACATGTTTACCTCTTACATAGGTACGTATAAATAATGATAGCTGGATGGTAATTGGGACGTTTAGAACCGATTATCAATTAGACTTATCTTTTTAGTATACTTTTATAATGGTTTGTTGACTACGAAACCTCAGGAGGCTGATTAAAGAATTCTTATTTTTTATTAATCAGTCAATTAAATACGTCATAGACATATAGACTGTTTACTTAAGCAGGCTAGTTCAGCGATGCTGTAGTGGTTTCAATATCTGGAACTTGGCAGTCTTGTACTCGTTAGAAAATCCAAATAGAACATCGCATTCCCAAAGGACTACTTAAAAGTTCGGAGCTTTTCTAAACTACCCACGCCAAAAGGAAAATTAAAATGATTCATGAGAATGGGTACGATTATTTATAATAGGATATTATTATATTTAGAAAAATTTATAATTGACAACATCTAGAAATTATACTTAGCTTCGAAATCGTTGAATATAAAAAAGTATAAGAAAAAAAAAAAATCCGAATTATTAATTGTGTCGCTTGAGAGAGATTCATAATAATTCAGAGAATAGGTGGAGTATTTATAGTTGTAAATTATTAATTCTTCTCACAGTGATGTAAAATTTTAATAATAAAATATTATTTTCATGGATTGATTAATGCGCAATAATCAATGATTTATTAAAATTACTGGGAAGGTTCGTGAACTGTGTAAATTGCATTGACAAGACAAAAAATAACACTTAAAATATTAGTCTACAGTAAAATCACGTGAACAAGTTCCATTGTATTGCCTTTCATACGGAGCGCATAATGTTATATTGTATTGGTGTTTGTTTGTACGTGGATGTGAATGTGGAACCTTTCGAAGTGCGACGATTGAATTCCTCCGTTTGCGAATCTCCAACTGTGAGACAGATGTTGGATACGCGATTAGGTCTGGGACGGCTTTACGCGACTTTCAGTTTATTTTGTGAATTCATTAAAGCTTTTTACATTCGTTTCAGTAGATAGCAGATGTGAAAGCTCGATAAGCTCTTGTAAACTACATTTTCTTAAGTATAACTATTACGAAATAAAATAATTAAAAAATATATTAGCTATAGGTTTTGATGTCGAAATGAAAGAATGGGGATAAAATAAATTACTTTCCTTTTTTTATTAGGTAGTATTTTTACATAAGACCGGATTTGAGTGGTATATTGTATTTCCTAGTCCAAGCTGTTGTTTGTGTTTAAGAAAGCAGTGCTCGTTATTATTGTTTTAAAAACTATACAGTGAAAAAAAATTTTTGATAATACATGTAAATATGTATATATAAAAAAGTGGTGTAAACAAAGTATTTCAAAACAATTTTATTAATAATAACGACAAAAAATAATTACACATCTTTTGAAGAAAAAATGTTTCAACTAAGAAAAGAAAAGTTTACAGAAAAATGAATAAAATTCATCAGCTATTGACTAAACGATCCGAACCCTACGTGCACTTGCATTGGGAACGTTATACTGGGACCAATGTAATAAATACAAATAGTTTTCATATCGTTTTCTATAAAACACTGATGTCTGTGTAGAAACTAATTAGATAATTTGATTGCGAAACTTTTCTGTGGTCTTAGAAAAACATTAATAATTTAAAAGTTTTTGAGTGGGGAATTATTCTTTTATAAAATATGCACAAAAAAAATACAAAAATTGATTTGACGGTGAAAGTAACTATCTCCAAATAAAGAAACATTCATTTGAATATTTTATTTCATTCCAAACGTTCATTTTTTCAAAATGTATCTATATCATAAAGTTCTTAAGTAGGTATTCTACCCAAAAAACCCTTCTTCTTTTGAATGTGCAATCTGTGGCTAACTAGAGTGTTATATCTATGGGCTAACCTAAATAAAACATGGCGGGTTCAATGTTTTTCATACCAATTATAAAACGTTATAGCAACAGTTTTACACATTGGATTTCTTTCAAACTACTTTCTAAACCTTCCCGGCACTAATAAAAATAAATTGTATTATTTTCAGCGAAACCGGTACAGTGATATTCGAGAACATCGAGGACAAACAAACAAACTTACATTGATTTTTATATATACGAGTATATATTTATTTTGTAGACACAAACTGTTTGAAATCTAACCAGTTTTGAGAAAAAAACTTTGCCTTTTAAAGAGCAGTATAAAATAAAAACAAAAAAATATTTAAAATTAAATGTAATTTCAACTGAATGTCATGTTCGCAAAAATAGTTTTAAACTAGTTTGAAAAAGCCTTCGGAAGGCGAAACAGCTGGTACACGTTAAAAATTAAATGTATCCTTTTTGAAAGAATCGTATTTGTTTTAATCGATACCTATATTAAGATACATTTAAAGTTAGTTAGTTTTTAAAAACACAATAAACAGTACGGTCAGCAATAAAATAAATTTCAAACAATAAAAACAATATCAGAAAAGTAGGGAACTCACTCCCGACATCCATACTATATATACCATAGATTTAGTATTCATTGTACCAGTGTGAGGATGCCCGTGATAGGGTGAAACCGGTCCGGTCGAAAATAAATAAGGAAAAAAGTTACAAAGGTTTTTTAATAAATAAAAATTATTTTAATATGGAATTCCACCATGAATTGACAGTTTAAAAATTAGAAATAATTTAAAGAAATGTTTATCTTCATGGTCGGCACTCGCTGAATAAAATAAATACAAACGCTGAACTTTCTTTTGAGCGAGCCGTGCGGGAGATCCACGAAGGTATATATATCCGAAATTGATTTAACAAATTCGTGTTATAAAATATTTAGCCTTGGCAACCCAGACGAGCCCGAGCGCGGCAGGGCAGCCGAGGGCCGGGGCAGGGATCGATATCTGCGGCGGGCCGCATGCACTGAATCCGGTGATAAATTAAAGCGGCCCAAACGCCGACCGGGGATTGTGCGGCCGCCCCCTTGGACTCCCCTGGATGACCCCATGGGAGTTAATAGCGGAATGGTTGCTGCGAAACCAAAGTTTTGATAAAATTGATTTCAATTTTACTGATTTTTATTATAATGGAGGTTTGTTGGTTTTATCAGGTAGTCTTTTTTGTGGTGTTTATTAAATAGTTTTTATGATTATTATTAACAGAAAAATAAATGAACTTTGCAATGGAGTGGACGATATTCTCAGTATCGACCTTGTGAAAGATTACGATTGGGATCGAAAAATTGCACGAAACTACTTTAGCTATGTTTAGTGGTCGGGCCTGAATACCCAGGTACTTTCCACACACCCCCCCGTTCACCTTCTCGATTTCATTCCGCCAGCATTCCGCGAAAGGATGTGCACGTGGTTCCACTTTCTCCGGGCAGTTACGGTATCACATAAGTTTTTTTAACCTTTCCATGCCGGTGCCGTCAACTGACTTGTCTCTAATTTCAAGATCTCTAAAAGCGTACTAAATACAGAGATCATATTTTAGGGATTCCTCCGCAACACATTAATGTATTCGATAAAATAATTACAATGCATATATATGTATTTATGGAACGCAACGGAAGAAAACGTTTTGTGGAAAAGTTGGAGAAAAAATATATGTGTGCGTCGCTAACTTGCCGAGTGATACGGTATTGACTGAGAGGAGTGCGTGTTTTCGTTCGCCGTGCCACGATGCGCGGTCGTCAGTAGTAGCGACGGTCTGCCGGTAGTAATTAACGATTATTTTACTTATATATGTATGTACATATGTACTATTAATAAAATGATTTACTTAAGTAAAAAAATAATGCAAAACAATACATATTTATCCAACTTAAAAATCGCAAAACTTTAAATGTGTTCACTGTTCACTGATTGTACAGCACAGGAACTTGAGGGATTTTCTAGCACCGTATTGGAAGGGTTATTCATGAATTGCTTGGCCGGGAAAATATTAAAATAAAAATATATATGTTTTAAAGTTTCGTTGCTGAAAAACAGCACGTGTGTTGAAATAACTACCTTAAATGTGTTTCACCGTAGAAAATTAACGGTAAAAAACTCATATATTTATCTAAATCCAATCAAATTATTAGGCCTTTTTCCGCTCCGATAGAAGCGGGAGACCACCCGTATTAGAGAACATTTTTTAAACTATACAAAAAAAGACAAAACTTGCGTAAAAAAGCCGTCGAGTTCACCGGGGTGGTAGAGGGATGGATGGATGCCGGCATAATTTACGGCACATCATGTTTGGTCCATTGTCCCTGGACGGTATTTATGGCTAGCGGTGCGTGGATGATGCGTCGTGACACCGATTGTCCCAAACTACATACGGTCATCCCAGAGATCAGGGAAACGAAGTTGCAGAAAGGGATGAAATAAAACCAAGACGTCGTTTCATTTTTGTATTGATTGTTGTGCCGTTTTGATGATTTAAAAAAAAATATATTGGTTAATTTTAAAAAACGTGTTTCGAACGAGACCATCTATCTGAGTTCTGTAAAGGGAAATTGCAAAAAAAAGAATAATTACTTAGTTTATTGTAGAGTTTTTTGTTGGTCCGTTTTGATATGTTTTCGAAATCTCATTTATTAGATTTTTTAAATGTGTGTTTAGAATGA
This sequence comes from Halesus radiatus, assembly GCA_022606495.2. NCBI lineage: Eukaryota > Metazoa > Arthropoda > Insecta > Trichoptera > Limnephilidae > Halesus > Halesus radiatus. Next base: position 86,069 of record JAHDVE020007014.1, on the reverse strand, counting down.
CTGAATTTCAATTCTGACAAAGAAAAATGCAGAAAGGGATTAAATACATTGAAGATGCCATTTTACGTGATGTTGATTGTTGGACCACTTTGATGATTTGGCGTGTTTTATTGGTGAGAGCTAAAAGTTTACTTAAGAATTAAACACCAATTTTAGAATGATCGAAACCATTGATATTTACATTTTTTTTTATTGAAAAGTATCTACTGTACAGTGTAAATAGCTAGGTCTAGGTACGCATCCATCTATTCCTCTATATCTCATAGGGCCTACCAGTAGTCAATAACCAGTTTCTACCGACTTTTTAAGAATTTTTTTTTCTCTTTGTACAATCTTCGTGCCTTGTCACATGTTTTTTTTTACATTGAAAAGTTTTATCCAAAGCTCCATAGCTCATGACGATAATTAATGAATTATTAGTTGTTATTGTGGTTAATTAGTAGAATTCCATTTAATTTATTTTTAATTTAAAGAAAAGTTCTGTAAGTATTTTAGTTTTTATTATTGTGACAACTGTTTCGGCGTTTAAAGGTACTTTCAAACTGTGATTAGACCACATTGCGATGACTTACTTGTATTATTTTATTTACCCCCAGCCAATTGTTTTTGTTTATGGTGTTTGAAATGATTTATTAATATTTTCGGTAAATACCGATTTACTTAGCAAACAAATTTTGAAAATCAAAATTCTCTTTTCTCTGTTCAGTTGAAATCTGTTTTACCCAATTTTACTCGAGGCAAGTTTTTTCTTAATTGTTTCATAATGTCGTGAATTCTATTAAGGGAAAGAATTTAAATGCGTGTGGTAAATCTGGGAAATATTTTAAGAAATTGCTTTGATTTTCTGAAAATACTAAGGGGAAAAGAAAATTTTTCGTCTTTTATTTATTAACGTCACAATAGGATCATTAGTTCGTTTGTTTATCTCTAGTTGTTCCAGTAAATTTAATCTAAGACCCTGTATTTCAATACGCGAGGGTTTAAGCTCGTTGTTGCCAAGCGGAACGTGATTATTCATTAACAGATATTCTGCGATTGTTGAAAAGGGTTTTTATTATTATAACATCGTATATGTTCTATGAATTTATTTGAGATATTAATAATAAATTAATTTCCTTTAAAAAACTATAGTAATGACTGCCAGCTGAAAATAATAAAATTTCAAACACAAAAGCTGTGCAAATTTCGAGACGCCAGAGCCAACCAATCGGAAGTGTTCTGTATATCTAACAAGCTTAGAGTAATAAATAAATAAATATTGTTACTCTAAGCTAACAAGCAGATTTGTAGTTAATTCTTAGAGTAAGAGTGAGCTTCTTCTAATAAATTCACAAAAACAAGACTAAACTTTTGAGATACATCAGAAGTTTTTTTTTTTTAATATTTAATGTAAATCAAATTTAATAATGTTATTATTAAGTTCTGCAAGTATTTTTAGTTGTTATTATTGTGACAGCTGTTTCGGCGTTTAAGGCCATTTTCAAACTGTGGTTAATTCGCATTGCGACGATTTATTTATATCATTTAATTTACCCCCACCCCTTTAATAATTTGGATGGATGGGTAATTATTTATTATCGGTAAAACCGATTTAGTTAGAATGCAATTAAAATTCTGAATTCTGTGAATACTTGCAGAACTTAATAATAACATTATTAAATTTGATTTACATTAAATTTAAAAAAAAATTAAATGGAGTTCTACGAATTAAACACAAAAACAATTGATATATATATACATCAGAAGATTCAAAATAACATGGACACAACCTAATATCAAAACCCTTTCTCTTCTCAGTGAAGGTATTATTGTATCACTGAAAGGTCCCAATAACCTGGGCAAGCAAAATTTAATGCTGGAAGACGCAAGGCGGGGAATTTCACAGTAATTAAATAAAGTTTATGATGCAAATAATATTTAACGGACGTAAAAACATGTGTGTATAAAAATGCTATTGCTATCGTTACTTTTAACGCAACGTTTTGGAATTTCTGAGAAACATATTATAATCTTTCCACCGAATACCGTTACCTATTAAAAATATTCATAATTGTTTTAATAATGAAACGACTGGAATTGGAGTGGCTTATTATAAGAGAATGTATGCAAACTACCAAGGATTTGTTAAGTCCGAAAACAGCGGTGTCTTGTGAATCATCGTAACAATGGGTTTTCATCAAAACAAATTTCTTTTAATACGCATCGCAGTTACAAAAGGCTCTTTTTTCATCCATGCAGCTACTAACTAGACACATTCACGTGCATATATAAATTATTTTATCAAATCTCTTCGATGTATACATTTGGCGAAATTAATATTGAGTTGTTATCTCAGATAAGTTTGGGGGTAATCATTTAATAAGTGAACAAATACAATCTTGATCCCTTATTGACAGTCAGGAACACCCTACTTTTTAATATGCGTTTATCTTTCCTCCAAAAGTTAATCTTACAAAAAAAAACGCATAGCTGGCAAGCAAAAGTTTACATACGAAGACATTTAACAACAGATTTCCGGAAACTTTTATATTCATCAATGAGTTTTTGGAAACCCATGAATGAAAACACTATCTAAAAGTTGTAATTTAAAGAGTGAATTTATTTTAAGTATTGGTCAACAATTTATCAGTATCGGTACACGGTAGATATTAGTATAATTACAGATAAAAAGCAACCAAAGTTCTTACCAAAAGAGATGCGTGGATTAATTAAATTGGACTATTTACAAGCATTCCAAGTCAGCAAGGACAGAATATGCAGCTTACAGCAAAGCTTAGTCTGGGGTAATAAAACCCTGTTACACTGTAACGCCGAGGAATGTCGCGCCGCCAATAATAACCCCTCTACGCAAATATCATAACCAGCCGGGCAACTTCCAACTATGATTATTAATGGCAACCTTATGGAATTACATTGGGCGATGCAGTTGGCCGATAGACAGAGTGCAATCTATACATTTTATCCATGAGTCATGGGAGCAATGCACCACTGAATAATCTTTTGATCGAAGCAGGTATTGCAGATCAATTGATCAATGAGAATACCAATACAATTATAATGTATCTTGAAATCTTAATTAAAATCCAGTTATGTATAGCCAGCGATTTGTGATAGTTTAAATAGGTAAGTAACTATGATGTTTAATTACTGTTTTATAATTTTTTTTAATATCAACCTTTGGACTAGCTACATGTACAATATATCAACTTCCATATTTCATTGTGTAAATGCATTTATAATTATGCCCCCTCTTCAATATTTAACTTCATAACCCATGACACGAGAGCATAAAATTGATATTTCCAACTTAAACCGTAAACTGAAATCTGAAAATTCTACATTATAATCGATTGATTCAAATGTAATGTACCTAGTGATATTATATCGTTTCTGTACGGGTTCCTTTTAGGTTAATCTGACTTCCTCTCCACATTTTACGTACCTACCTCAATGTAAGTTTGAATATAGCAATGACTGTCCTAACGACCAATGTGAAAATTGGTGATTTGCATTAGAGCCTAATGGTTTTTGTGTTTAATTCGTAGAACTTTAATTTACCGATAATAAATCGTTGATTTTGAAAAACCCGTCCAAATTAGAACTGGGTGGGAGTAAATAAAATCATATAAATAACTTGTCACAATATGGATTAACCGCAGTTTGATTCAACAAATCCCATAGCCCTGCGCATTCGGGCAGACAACAGATTCTTAAAGGTTTGCATGTTTCTACGGTTTGCCACTGAAGCGCCACGAGTATGGAATTGTATGAACTAATTCTTAGAACAGAAAATCCCATAAACCCTGAATTCAAAACGCACGTATGGGTTTCATTTCGGACTCGTTATCGAGCAGTCTTAATACGAACGGGTGGATTTTTTTAGCGCGGAATTTGAATAGCGTGCTGTTTTAGCGTGTGGTAAAATTATAATACATGTTTGCCTTATTATAGCAACTTTTTTATGGAAGATCACTGCATAAACACACTTTAGAGAAAACTGCTAGTGGCAACTATACAAATATGATTAGATAGGTAGTTTAAATGAGTCGCATGACAGTCTTACCTTGTGTAGTCTGTTTTGCAGAGGATCATGTTGCCCTTGGTGAAGCAGGAGGAACCAATATCGGCCAACATGGCTCCACAACAGGAGCACTTAAGGCAGCCGTTGTGCCAATAGCGGTCCAGCGCGTGCAGCAAGAACCGCTCCACTATCTTGCCCCCGCAGCCGGCGCACTGTTTCATGCCGGGCCCGTTGTTATTGTTGTTGTTGTTATAGGGCTGCTGCATGTCCGGCCCGTGGTGGTGGTGGCCGTTGTTCATGGCGTGGTGCGGGTGCTGGTGCGGATGCGGGTGGTGGTGGTGGTGCGGGTGCGGATGCGGATAGCCCCCGCTGTCGGGACTGGGCGGGTGCGGGGAGCTCAGCTCCGTATAGGGGTGGTAATGGGGGTTCATGGCAGCTAACGCTCCGGCTGCCAGCTTGAGGCCTGGAGCGGCGAGGACGCCTCACGCACAGCCGATGAGAACACACGCCACCTCTGAAACAACACAAATCACTTCATTAGGCAAGATCAGACAACAGTTATGTAACAACAAAACAGGCTTTGGGGGAGATGAAAAGACTTAATATATATAAGCATCCTCAAAATACCCTGAACCGATAGAGGAAGTAAAACAGAAGTTCTCATCGAATAGCCGAACATTCCGAAATTATATTTATTATTGAAAATGAATAGATTTTAATTCAATTGACAATACTACACATCTCTTTTAACACCTCGACTCCGGTGATGGGTCTGATTTGACCCAGTGTTTTTTAAATAAAAGATTTTGCCGCAAATATTTCGTTTAGGCTAATTTCCTCTTGTCTATTCTTTTATTAAATATTTACCCACATCTCGACTCAAAAATGATTAAAATTGGACACGTTTTAAATAAGTTATAATAATAATTGTGTATAAAAACACGCAAAAACTCGATCTCTTCTCAGTTGAATTTGAGCAGCCGACGAAACAGTATATCTCTCGCTCTATCCTTCCGTCTTTGTCTCTCGCAGTCCTTAACACGCAGATGTTGTCAACCATTCGGGCACATTTCTAGTATTGTGTTTTAATTTTTTTATTTCGTACCGTACTAACGCAATGGCAAGGCAACATTATTTAGCTGATAATGAGATTGAAAAGCTACTTAACAGTGAGATCGTGATGATGGCGACTTGGAATTCGAAGCATTGGATCCAGAATTTGAAAGTGATCCGGAAGACATATTACTAGAGGAAATATCTGAAAAGTGAAAATGGAAGTGATAATGCAGTTAGTGTAGGAAATCTGAGTGAATCCGTTGCAGATCGACTTGTCAAATTCCGGATTCCTTTAATTTTTTAATAAAAATTGTTCATTTAAATTTGTTTTGTTGAAAAATAAAAGTTTTAGTATTTTTAACTAAAATGTATGTCATTCAATGGTTTTAATTGTGACAAATAAATGTGTGAGTAAATTAAATACTCAAATAAGAACGCCATTATATAATATTTTCTAATATTTTCATAAGCAATCATCATATAATATGGCTATAAATTTAATTTATTTTCTTTTTACACATCTTTCTATTAGAGGTACAGCAACAAGGAAGAATTAAATAAGTGATTTTATTTCTGGTATTTTAAATAAAACAAGATATACTTGTAAATGCACACCATCGATTTCCCGAAAATGTTAATAAATATAGAAACAAAATGTTCGCTTCCACTGACTTCCTGGGTCGAGTCCTTACCCCCCCCTCCCGCACTACCCTCTTCATTCCCCTGACCATCGGCGGCGGTTGTCTCAAGACGCGACCGATTTAGTCGTGGTTTTGCTCTCGCGTGGTATGCCCGCGCTGCTGCATATCGAAGAACCGCAACATTTACGGAATACTAATTTCTAAAACATCTATCTTTATACAAGAAACACAAGGGATATGTTATGAGTTTATGAAGAATTACATAATATCATATAAAAGTAAGGATATGAACGAAAAATGCATAAAAAAGCCTTTTAATTTCATCATTTCAGCCGGGTCTATCTGGACCCACCATCGCCGAATGTGTTTTATTTTGAACCTCCGGGTATTACGTGATAAGCAATGCTCGCGTAGAGAAAATTAGATATTATATAAATGTATAAAAAAATAGAACTCTAATATCTCGGTCACATCACGAGGAGTAAAAGAATATATGAAATTAACTACACATGCAACAGAAAATCCAGAGAAAGGTTGATGAAAGACACCGAGAGTAGAGCAAGACACCGCGAGTAGAGCAAGACACCGAGAGTAGAGCAAGACACCGAGAGTAGAGCAAGACACCGAGAGTAGAGCAAGACACCGCAACCCGTGGCTTCAAAATCTACGCGACTCGTCAGGTTGAGTTGTTTCCGGGTAAGAATTGTTGTGGTGATAGTCAACCTACGATAGGAGAGACCAGAAAAAGCTATGGCGAGAGCCCACAAATTAGAGCTCTATAACTCAAATTCTCGGATGAAAGGACATGACCTAAACGGGTATTTTTAATTAGGAAGTTTCCTATATCAGCTAGTACAGTACACAATAGCATTTTTCTCAAAAGTAATCCCTTTCTCCAACAAATCCATATCTAGTCTGGATGCAGTACCATCGAGAGAAGAGGAGCAATCAACGGTTCGGCTGGACCTCACCACCAGCTAGGGGAGGGGGGGTGGAGTGGGAGAGTGGGTGGAGAGGGGTGGGCTCCCTCTCCCTCCAATTACCGAGCGGGTGCCGAACAAGCCCGAATTAATCTGCAAACCTTCAGCAATGAAGCGGAACTGTCTCCATAAAACTTAATTAAACGTCTTAAAACAAGTATTCATTAAAGAATAATCAACTTTATTTACTAATAAATAGCCGAATTGTCCGGGAGGTTGGCCTGGCCGCGGAGTAATTTAATTTAGCAGGTTTAACAAATTGTTCAAAGCTAGCCTTTATTTTAAGATGGAGGTTTTTTGAGGTTGCGAAATATTCTGCAGTTTAATTTCAAAAATGATATCACAATTTGAGAGATGAAAAGGGTCGGAATTTATGATCAATTTGTATAATTACTGATCAGTAATCTTTTAACCATTTTTTTTTATCTGAGTATCGCATAAAAGTCCCAAATGCTTCCAATAACCTGGAGCCAGTGGGACTATGGTATCCCGAACTGGGGCATCTTGTGAGGCTGGAGGTAGTAGGGAGAGGTAGGAGGTGAGAAAGAGGAAGATGAAGGTGGGTCATGTTCATGGCAATTCAGATCTGGTCACCAAATACGGCGTAAGCCATTTCAAGCACCGTTTCGATTTTGAATGGAGGTCTTTGGCCAGAGCGATAGTGAAAGTTGGTCTCACTCCGATATAAAGGGACAATTATATTGCAATACATTACTATTATTTGTAAAATGTTCTGTGTGTTCTAGCACGCGTCGATTCAATAGACAATTAAGGTCCAGACTACTTCGTTAATTCACAATTCGTAAAATACGAATGCAGGTGACGAAAAAGTTGAAATTCCCGCTTAACACCGGCCGCATGTTTCAATTTATGCAAAAAAAAAACGCCACCAAAATATTTTATTTTATTTTGTAAAGCTCAGGCATAAATATTAAAAATGTTTTTCGGTCATATTCTAAAGAATTTAATTTTCCACATTATACAATATAAACAAATCCGAAAAAGGGTTCGTATGGAGGAGATTTTACAGTTAAAAGCGTTTTGTATAGGCCCGATACTTTTTCCAGGCTTATAAAGACTCTCGCTTATAAAGACTAAAGGCCAAGATGTGCTCTATTCAATTATAGCACCTGTAATACTTCCAGACGATCAAATTGTCATAAAAAAAAACACATGCTTTTGCATTATTTCGCATTGCATCGCCGCGATTACAGTGCGAGGCAATTAACGGTTTAAATTAATTTTTATAAAAAGTAAACGTATCGATTTCCTGCATCATCAGCATTTTTTCATTACATATTCTCCAGTCAATGGCAGGCGTATACATCAGCTACCATATGTATTTTTTAATGATGTATTTCAATATAAGAAGTAGGTACTGAATAATTTTGCAATTTTGATGATTATGCACTAATTGTTAAATATATCAAAACATGAAATAATTATATGCAATACCAAGAAGAATGTGGGAAGGTTAGTAATTATCAGGAATTCAATTGAAAATGTTATGAATTAAAAAAATAAATAAAAATAAAATAATTAACAACCGCCCATTATTAATAAATACATAAGTGGATAAACCGTTCCTGAAACTAAATAAATAACTATTAAATCTGAATACTCCGGCTTGCATCTGACGTTATAGATAACCGTCTGGGAAGTAATCGGGGACGAGATTGACAACTATGTGACGTCATCTAAGTAAAATCCTTTAGCGCCATTTAACACTTGTAGAATTTTTTGTTGTTATTTTTTTTTTGTATAAAAAACCTGTACATTAACTATCAACAAATATACAAAAATTCATTTCAATATAAAAGTTAAGAGAATGACATGAATTAAAAACACATTTGAGAATCTCTTGAAACCTACAAGGTTACATTGAAGACATCAAGAGATATGTTATTTAGCAGCACCGTACCCCGTGTCATGCTGTGCTGAGCCAACACGTCTGTTTTGCCATGTGGTATGCAAATCAGATCGTGGTGCTGCCCCTGGCAGTAGTTGTTTGGTACAAAAACTTATAGCATTCCGAGAGGTATGGACTTTCTACGAAATTATACATAATTGTGTATGCTGTTACTGAAAGGGTCCCACTCCTATACTTTGGTAGCGCGTCACAGAGAGCAAATCTTCATGATGCATAAATTGCAGATCCTTGTCGTGAGAATGTGTTTATCTAGAGTTGTTTGCTATTGTATTTGTTCCAACTTTTTTTCTGGTTTGGTTCCAGACAATAGAAGCGTACTCTAGCTTGGACCTTATAATGCAGTTGAACATAGAAATCATGGCTTCGGGTTTAGTAAACTGTTTGCTAGATAGTTAACATAAGTTAGTCGCGAATATTGCAAAAAAATGCAGACTGGAATTTCTAATAACGTAAATTGATAAACAAAACAGAAAAATGTGACATTGTTTCGTTTCTGCCTACCTCGAAAAGACACGAAATGTTTATTTGCTTCCGAGAGTACATCCTTGCGGGAACGAAGCACAGGGATTTTGCGCCATATCCGTATCGGTTTGGCCCATTCTAAGTGCCCGGGCAAGCGGCTGTACGTGTAAAATGTAATTAGACTGTAACCACGGGCAGAATTAAACGCCAAAACGAGAATGTGAGCCTAATTAGAATGGGAAGAAGGCGCCGTTTCGCAAACTTAAAACGACAGTGTTTTATCTACAACGAGGGGGTTTTTGGAAAATTAACCTAAATAAAAACACTGTACTTAATTGTTAGTGCGCAATTAGAACGCTCCCGATTTGAGGTAAGCCAATTATCATTTAATTTACTGGGATACTTTTGAGTTAAGTGGTAAAAAAAAACAATACAATAATATTATTAAAACATGTCCTTTTCCTTGTTTTTAATTTTTATTGTATTCCTGCTTTTAGTTGTGAAAAAATAATCTCTATTATCTAACTATACGGCTGTCGGATGAATCAGCAGAAATCTCTCGACCGATGAACCTCTGGCGTCGTGAAATTTGCACAGCTTTCCGGTCAACGCAACAATTTTCAGCTCGCAAGGTAATTTTCATCATGAGCTATGGAGCTATACAGTCGAATCAAAGAATTATTAAAGACGACATATTATTTATGGTTTTTCTGTTCAATTTACAAGGCAAACCTGGGAATACCATACTAACTTTATACCTAATACAATGTTTTTTTAAAGTAATTTTAAATTTCTTGTACATAACAGAGTCTACAAATGCAACGGGTTGAGCTGAGTTCTCCATCATTGCACGAGTAAGATTTTCAGCTAATAATGACGGTTGTTGGAGTTTTCAAATATAATCAGGTTGTATTCATTACCCGGGAAGGCTTGTATTTCTTTAAAAAAATGCACATAAGAAATTAGATTCAACATTTACAAAAGATGATATTTGAAACTAGTAAGAAAAATTACCACATAAATATTACGTGAAAATTTTGTTATGTAGCGGTTTGTTTTACGTCCGGCATAAAAGTTATGTCAATGTTGTGGTTCGGGAAAAACAATAGCTCAAAACCGTGATAATGGCCGGTAGCCGGCCTCGTTCCACACATAATAAACTTGAAACAATGTTGCCACCACCACAAATAGTTGTACATAATGGAGATGTAAACATAAATATCTCCGGGTGTCAATGGCGGGATGAGTTTAGAAAGTACATGAATAATGCTAACTACCACGTGTCATGGATTTAAAATCTAACATATTCGTCAATGTTGATTTGTAACGTCAGTAAAACTGAACAATATAAAGATAAATAAAAATTTTAAAAAAACTAAACGGCAATATCTGATCCATAATTCTATTAATAAGAAAGAAAAATTGGACTACCCGGAGGCCTATTCTCGTTCTTTTTAAGGCAAATTCCTTATCCTTTTCCTTAGGCTTAAGGATTTCTTGCTTAACTGAAGTTCCGGTTCTCTCGGATGACGGTGTCATTCAGAAAACGAAATTCTTCATAAATTGAGATATTTGCGTAGTTTTAACAACAAAAAAAAAAACTCAATATTAATTAGTGAGTGGTTTGAGCATAATTGTATGAGACGTAAGCCGCGCACAAGGAAAAAAGTGTAAATATTTAGGCACCGGCACGATTGTGATTTGCGAATCCTCTTGAGGAAGGTGTTTGGTAGTATCCCAATGGAGATGTCGTCACTCCGAGCGACTATAAGATTGTTCTTGTTTGTGGCAGCGGCAGGTGGAGGTATCAAAGCGAGGACACGTTGTCCATTCTGCGGTTTAAGTGAAAAGAGAGCACGCACCTCTGTGTGTACGATTTTTATTAATAATATTAATCATTGCATTTTATGGTGTAATTTTGACTTGTTTACGGTGAAATCTTTTGGCTCGCTTGGTATTGCATTTTGTGGTGCAATCTTGACTTGGTTATTTACACGTGTTGTGCAACCATTTATATTTGATTTTAAAGAATTATGTTTTATCTGTTTAAATTGATTCACTCTAGACACGTTTGATACAATAATAATGCAATTAAATGAACCGAATTAATGAAATTTCGATGTTAGAAAGTACTTATGCCAAAAGCCTGAAATGTCAGATAAAGTGATTTAAATTCTAAAAGTTATTATAAACTGTGCGTGTAAAGTAAGTAATAAAAAACAAGATGTGTGATACACCCATAATTTATAATAATACTGTGATAATTAAACCACAAACTCCTATAAAAATATATTGTCATTGATATGTAATCGGAATCGCAGACAAGCAAAATGTCTTTAAGCCCAAGGAAAATGATAAGTAATATTCCTTAAAAAGAACCAGAATAGGCGGTCACCGACAGTTCATTTTCAAGAGTGCCCCTGTCTGTACGTGTAAAGACAGGGGCGCTATATCACCACCCGGCTAGACAGCTTTGTGATGCGGTTCAAGGTAGGAACTATAGGAAGGGATTTAATAATGTGGGCAGGCAAAAAACAGATGCCGGTATCATTTCACATGCGAGCCGCCTTACACAAAGTGAGTCGGAGAAACGACCCGTTCTCATAAAGCTGACGTCAACTGTGAACGGGTGTTCCGCACGTATCCGTCGAGTGTCGCGTGCGTTGACCGGTGCATTCTTTACAGGGGATCAATGCTGCTAGTTCCTTCAAGCAGGCTCCATGGAAATACCCGTAGAACAGACTCAACATACCTACATTGGGTCTGTGCATTAGAGATGGCAATCGGTCTGTTGACAACAAACAGTGTTTTTTTTAGCAAATATTAGCAATTTTTCGGAACGAAGATTTTAAGGTTTGGTATTGTTACAATACTTGCCTACTGAAGATACATCTACCGCTGATAGGTCCGTCTCAATCCCTCCGCTTTTTCAAAATTTTTGTAGGTATGTATCAGAAAGAGAGATTACAACGGAACTCTCAGCGGCAGGATAACATCAAGTTTAATCTTCAAGATGGTTTTATGCAACAAAAGTTTAGTTTGCTATTGTTAAAAAATATAACGAAAGTTAAAAAATATTTATTCATCACCACATATTTAAAAAAAATGGCTTAGCACTGTTGTTCTAGATTTTTTTTAGAAAATCTGAAAATTCTAAATCACTGAACTACATTAATATCTAACCCAACTATAAAAAAGGAGAGATATAACTTTGTGAAATTGAATTACACAAATTAAGTGACAAAATGCGGATTGAAAAAAGTTTATCCAACACTGGCCATAAAACGAGCAGGTATTGAATTATTTATAGCCTCCATTTCCAGTTGAATCCCGGTGTTAAAAGAATGGACATAGAATAAGAGAGAGACTGACGATGATTTGGCGAATAAATAACTGTTATTATCGCCGATTCAGGCGTTCTAACCCCCCATTAGAACCCCCACCGCCGACTTCGGCCATCGGTACCGCTGGACCATGATGCGTGTTAGTTACGATTCACAGTACGACTAAATTGGTGAGTTTTTGTTCTACAAATTGCTAGTTATGTTACGATGTGAATGATTGAGAATTGTTTATTAGATCTTGGTCGAGAAAGGCGTTATTTTATGAGATTCCCCGCGGTAACAGATTATAATATTGCCAATGCAGAGAGAAACACGGAAAGATGGACTATTGGGCAATCTGTTGAAATGGCGCGAAACGTAAAGAATTCTAAGAGAAATGTTACAACGGAGTTTAAAATGTTATGTTTTTGACTAAATCTCGGCTTTGGGTTGAAACAACATGACCTTAGTGATAAGAACGCAATTTCAGCTCCTGATATCTAATTACCAAAACATTAATGACAAAATATAAAATAACATAAACATAAATCAAAGTTTTTACTCCAGACCACCGTAGACATATCAGTCGAAAATGCCAGTTGGTGGTGAAACCGGTCCTATCGAAAATCGTTAAGTAGGTAATGCGGAGAATATTTTTCTAATACCATTAGTTTACCTTGTATAATAATAATAATAACAAAGCATTTATATAGCGCAGTTTTGTGTTATGTTTGTGAAAGGTTTATAAAAATAGAATAAATAATAATAATATTTATTTGAAACACACATTATTTAACAAAGCTTTGACTGCCCAACTAGGAAAAAATCCCGTTTTACGACAGTCAAATTGACAAGTTTAATTCATATAAACTGCCATTATACAAAAACAGAAGGGATAAATGCTACTATTGACATAGTATGGTAATGTGATATAGCCCGAGGAGGATGCAGCAAATTGTTAATAACATATTAAATATATTTTATTCGGTAAGTACAAAAAGTAACTTTAGTAAATTGTTTATAACCAAATTTTATCCTTTTTCCTTTCCTTGGGTTAGGGTTTTTAATCCAATTACTTAACTTTTCCCAAAAAGTAAAAATAATGTAAAATAAATTCAGTGACATAAATCAAACCGTGAGATGGTAGTAGTAATAAGGCCAAAGCGCCGCAGTACCAGTAGTAATATATGTATATACATATTTGTACTTATCGTAAAAACCTCCGAAACAAAAAAAATAAATCATACAAACTCCTATTGCTTTCCAAATTATATTGTTAGTTTAAATTATTTTATTATAAAAGAAAAAAAAATATTTTAAAATTTATTGGAATGACTTATTGCGACTTAAAAACCTCATTATAATATATTATCAATGAAAATAAAATTAAAACATCTCAAATGAAATATGAAATAGAAAAGTTATAGCAAATGAAAAAGGTATAGGTCCAATCTGGGAATTGAACCCAACCGACAACACTTTATGAGCTAATGAGACCTTTTGATTTTCCGTCATTTTGTTATCATACTATCCTGAAGTATATTCCCAAATTTTTGGCTTCTCTATTTTTTTTTTAGTCGTCATAGATGTCCCATATAAATAAAATGAAAATTGGATATGTATCCGAGACACTATCTAGATTGCAAATATATTCGGGAAGAACACTTTTTTGTTTTATGTTTTATTTCATTTGAGACTTCTTAATATTGTCTTCAACAATAAAATAGTATTTTTCATAAGATAAACATAATACAGGAAAATAGATATACTGTATGGGAAGGCAAAAGAAAGGTTGAAAAATTCTTAGGATAGGTCGTAAAAATCTGCGGAGAAAACGCAAATAAATCTTACAAATGCCTACAGCAATGGTCTTCCGAGGATGAGGTTTATGTTAGTTCCAGTTCCAGTTCCAGCCTATATTTAGGGCCCACAAGCCATGATCTATGGCGACCTCTGGCTAAATTCCGGGCCCGGGGTCCAGGGCAATCCGAGGCGGGCTCGGCTTTATAATTATTGGGTATGACCATTCGTAGGCGTAAACCGTACAAAGAGCGAATGCATCACGAAGATGTTAATCTTCTGTTTCTTTTGTGTCGGCCAACCATTTCACCGGCCCGCCGGGATGAGCCACTTGCATGTATTTTTAATTGGTTTAAAAAAACCGTATGATTAGATTTTTCAGCTGAGAATATAGAACTCGTAAAAAAAAACCTAATGGTATGTAATCTGTATAAGATATAATATAATATAAATTTATTTATTCAAACATAACGAATGGATCATTTTATGCAATTGACATTGTAAAGCTGACTATGAAATTGTAGCAAGCCTACGTTGTTTTGCCGAAAATGGTAATCAGCCTTAAATTTATTAAAATTCAAGTAAATAATTGCACATTCATCTCAAATTATTAGATTTATTTATGCAATTATAACTGGATAATTTCTGAATGATTTGTCTAGTGCCGTTTTTGCGAAAAATCACCGTAAGGGCAAGGGTTGAATCCATATTTATAATTTGAAGTAATCCGGGATGCCCGAGAAAGTCGTGGCACGATCGAGTGAATCAAATACTCGAATCGGGTCGTAATCAAGAGTCAAATAAACAGTAGAGTATATTTGTATGTGACGATACATTAATGCGAATTAAACAAGGAATGTGCGCCAAGACGGAGGTGTGTGCCGGTCCATCCCCTCTGCCTACCCATTCGGATTTACGGGGTGATGGTTTGTTTAGTTTGGTTTTTTGGTTTAAATCCAAATTTAAACAACAAAACTTTTTTTACCTTATTGCTGTAGACTCTATTTTTCAAATTTATATGGCCGTTTAAACGTCAATAAAGAACAGCTGAAACAATTTAGAATGTGTTTAAAACTCAAATTGCTGCTGCTTTGAAAGTACGATAAAAAGCTTTTTAAGTAAAAAAGTAAAAATAAATTCATCATGTAAGAGGTTCATTTTACCGAATCGGAATGGCGTGTTATTATTGTTATTTAGGGCCGTGTTCTTGTTTCGCATACCCGCTTATTACAGCTCCATACAAATATTCATTTGTTTCCGATACAGACATTGATGTGTATAATTTATATACTCAAACGCTCTATTAAATTTTATACACGCAAAATAGAAAGGTTTTCTGAAGCGTTTGTGAATTTTACACGTATCGGTGCATTTTATTAAGACAGATTTATTTGAATGAAACGTGTAATTTCGGCATTAAAACACGTAAAATATAAACGAAAGCGTTTTGCACTTATGAATAACTAAATTCTCTATAACCATAATAGTAAGTAAGTAAAAACACAGTATTTTCCTTAGGACTCTCAAGGAAGATACTGTGTTTTAACTTACCACGGGACAGTATTAGATATAAAGTGGTTATCTTCACTGTTTGTGTCCTTCAGTCGCTAGCTGTGACATCTGGAGTCATGAAATTGCACAGCTTTCTTTGTTTAAAATGTATAGGTAACTAAGGATTTTCTTTTTTTTTAGTTAAAAATATTTTTTTTATTTAATATAAATACACATAGAATATTTAATGGTACAGATATAATAGCTAATTACAAAAAAGTAAAACTTTATTTTTAAAAAATGCCCAACTCAATAGAGAAAGATTTCTCGTGTTTTGAGTTGCGGAGCACCGCCATCTAGCGACAGTAGTGAATAAATAAAATTAATAGAAATAAAAGTACATGTTATTTCCATCATAAGCTATGAAGCTTTGACATATTTATTAAACTGTTGAAGAACAATACAAGATGCAAAATTGTACGTTCCAGGTCTTCTATTGTGAATTAATTATGTTTTTATGACTATTATGAGTATTACTCCTGGCCAAAGAAATTTGGAGTAAATACGATAAGCGCATGTTAGCATGCCGATGATGCTATTATGATTTATGTATTTCCTCGAAGCAGAGCCAAATATGTGACAACTAGACCGAGTAAAAGTCCAATGGACTCACCATCAAACAAACCCAACATCATCCATCAATCTGTGACACCCATGACGGGTTCCGACATTTTAACAGACCAATTTAAAAAATACGCAAAAACCACAAATAAAAACACACAACTTGATCCAAGTCGCATTGTCTTCCACGGACGAGACCTGTTAAAAGCCAAAACATTAATAATAATAAGTAAAGCTGACATAAACATAACCATTATTTTGAGTTGTCGTCAGCCTTTCAAAGCGAGTTCCCACAAAGGAAAATGCAACAGATGAGAACAACACAAATCCAACCGTAGTTACGGCATGAGAAAAATGCGACGGTATAGAGAAGGAGAAACAGAAGAAGGCGGGGGTGGTAGGAGGAGAAGAGGAAGGTGGGAGGTGGTAGGCGAAGAGTGCGGGGATTCCCAAGGATGCAAGTCACGGAGAGCAGAGGGTCAGGAATGGGCGGGGACTCATAATTGTTCAACATATCGGCTCTCATTTAAATGAAGATTAATAAACCCGACTTGCTGAGCGTGTTTAACCCGGCTAAACGAGTGGCGTCGCCGAAATTTTGATATATGATGCTATATTATGTTAACAAGAGAAGAAGAAAACACTTAAACAGTTAAACAGTTTAAAAAAACCGAGACAAGTAAGAAAACAGTAATATAATTGCATTAGCTATCTTCATATCTGTTAAACAGCAGTTAACTAAGTTGCATATAGCCTAACGTGTATTAGAAAAAAGGACATATCGAGATATCTCGTATGGGTGGAAAACAACGTAGGACTGACTCTATTACTATTGGGGCAATACGAAATTAATGTAAAGCCTTCGAAAGCGTTAAGAAAATTAAGAAAGACGCATAGATGGTTTGTACTTTTGGACATGTGAAACAGACGGCTGTTGAAAGAAGTTTCATAAGAATTTATGAGGTACAAGTGGGTGGAAGAAGTCGGGAAGCCCCGGGAAGAAATAGCACGATAAGATAGTCAAATACTTGAGTCTAGCTATATAAAGAGTCGGAGTAACAAGAGGACGTATGATATGATATATGCATTTGAATGAAGCAATTAGTGTGTGCCAATATAGAGTTTTACAGTGTTCAATCCTCTTTACCAAAGCCTGCGGAGAATTGGCGTGATGTTTGTCAACATATGTTGTAAAAACAGGCTAACAAAAAGACAATAACACACCATCGTCACAAGAACACCTCGGTAAAAGTTCTACTAGGTGTTACGGTAATTCATTCGCACGCAAATCTTAAACTCCCCGGAAATTTAAACCAATTTTTGTAGCAGTGTTAAATATGGTAACTGGATACAACAGGACAGTGACAAAACAGAACACGATAAAATGATACGTTAGGTATGTTGTTTGTTTATTCACTTTTGTTTTTGTCGATCTTCTTATGTCATGGAACCGTCGAATACTTATGTCCAGTGACGTGCAATCCAAAAACGCTTAAAAGCTGTGCCTACCCTGAGAAAACGAGACAAATTTATGGTAATAATGATTTTTTCTCATAAATTTGGGAATACTTTTAATGTCGCAACCGTTTTCTATCAAAAAATGACTCATTTATTCACGTGGCCACAATAATCATCGAAAGTTAATAATAAAATGGCCAATTTAGGTATTCAATTCATACCTTAATTTGAAAAATTACGCACAGCCTACCTTTTGTGCCACTGCTTAAGTCTATGTTATTACTGCCAATGTTACCATAAAAAATGTACGCACAACCTGCGCGTAAATCTAGAGTAAACATAATAAAACGATAAGGGTAAAGAAATAATATTAAGTAGCGATATGGGCAGCGGGCAGCGGACAGCGGATACCGGGTCTCGCTCTCGGTCCCGCTGAACCGCCACGGAACCTCGGAACCGGTTTGCCGAGAACACAAACAAACTCAAAGCCTTGCCCGAAAAAATATCAATCAAGCTAGTCGTCAAATAGACTTTATTGTGCAATCAACAATGACGATTAAGAGGGTTTAATTGCCGAACGATTAACGGCACAGGTTACGAGATCGGCTAAACGAGGGACGTCCGAAGGTAATGTACATTTAGTTTCTTTGATTAGCCGCCGACATTGACATGATTGCGATTGTTACACGGGTATTATACCTACCTGTTAAAACCTCTTCTTCTCTCTTACTAATGACGCACATAACAGAAAGATGGGTTACAATGTTACAACGTAGCTATCAGCAGAATACCTGTAGGTACAGGTAACAATCGTAACTACGTCAATCACTGAAGATATTAACCGATCTAATTTTGTTGAGGGCGTGTCTCTGTGCCCGGAGTAAGTTAAAATTTTCCCTACTTTTAGTGAAAATAATCAAACATTTTCAAAAATCGAAAAACAGAATTCCAATTTTTTTTTAAATGTTGACCCACTGACTCAAATACCATGTTTTTTGTAAACTTCGTTTTCATAGTTAAAATAATTCTCAGAATTTTTATAAAGCCAACCAAAACAGCCAGAATGCGAGTCGCGGCAGCGTGACTTCGTTCCAATGGTACCAACGAAACAGAACTTTTGATGAGATGGTTTTTATTAAATTTTAAATAACGATTTATAAATTCTACGTCTAACTTACGAGTATATAAACATAACCGGCGTTTTTTGATCTATAATCTATATGAATATTACATATACGAGTAGTTTTAAGCCATCATATTTTTCACTGGACTTCCTTATTATTTCGTGAGCAGATAATCAATTTTATTAACCTATCCGAGGCCTAGGAGCCAAAAGGTTGTATATTATGTAATTTGGAGACATTAGTTTACTATCAAATCGGTAAAGATCACAATTCTTGGCATTATCTATTCAGTGCCTCTACGTATAATAATGGTAACAATGTGCACCGCTGATAGCTCTGCTGCAACCTCTCATTCTTTCTCGTAAACGACGCATGTGAGAAAAGGAGAAGTTACAACGTAGCTCTCAGCGGTATACAAGTAGGTATAACAATCCATTTATTTAGCATTGCCTGTCTCTATACTGCCCTGAAGAAGCTACGATAGTAGCGAAACCCGGTCGGCAAAAGTATAAAATAAAAGTGATGTAAATAAAGTTATTGTTTTATTTTTAAATTATAATGTCACATCACCAAGTTACCGCTTCATATGAAAATGTGATTTACCAAACAGATCTGTTTGTCTAAGCTAAAACTATTACGTCTGGAATTACTAGGTCAACGCAACTATTTCCTATTACCAACTAACAATGTCATATCCATAATGAACTATATCGAGAAATATATTTTTTTTCCAAGGATTTCGAAAAAGTTATGTTAAAACATGCGCAAAACCGGGTACTAAGAAGAATAAAAAGAGTTACAGAATAAACCCAATAAAATTAAAAAATCTGTCAAAATATTATTTATATTTTTGTAGAAAAGCAACCACTTTGTGGTTTGACAAATTAAATTAAATAAAACAGTAACTTTGTTTAAAACCACGAAATTGATTTAATTTTTACGATCGACAAAGTTAAGCTTTATTTGGGTACAACACTAAATTAAACGAAAAATGCGTGGTGTTTACATACAGAGGGAGACACCATATAAAAAAGATTAAAAGAACAGTGAAATAGATTACATTTTAATTATACAAAGGGATATAGAGATAGAGACAGATAATATGTATAATGGATTATCTTTTTTTGCAGTAACTCCACACAGGAGACCGTGGGGGAAATAATTTCCCTCAAGGCCTATATCATATTTGGGGATGCTGTGCGGAGGGTCTTTTAGAGGATAGGAAGGAGTGAACTTTGGTCTCGAAGAGACGCATGTTGTGGGATGGAAGAAATACAGAGGCCGGCAGATCATTCCACAGCCGATCTGTTGAACACAAGAACGAGTCGTAGAAGCGGCCCGTTCTCATATGACAAATGTCAACCGTGTGCAAATGTTGGGCGCACGTTTTGCGGGTTTCCCGACTATACACCGGTGCCGAAGGGATCAATGACGCTAGCTCCTCGGAGCATCTTCCATTAAAATACCGGGAGAACAAGGATAGCATCCCCACCTGACGTCTGTACTCTAAAGATTGCAGTCCATTTGTTAAGATAGGCGAATCTATCAAACGGACCGCCCATTTCTGCACAGAGTCAAAGGTTTTTTTCGGGCATTTTGGGGCTCCCGACCAGAGGTGACTAGCGATTTGTACAGGGTCAGCAGTTGTGTACTATTAAAGTATCTGCGGGGTCTGTATAATACGCCCAGCTTCTGAGAGGCTAACTTTACTCTGGCTTCGATGGAGCCCCCATACCTGAGCTGGTGACTTAAGGTTACACCAAGCATATCAATGGAAGGCTTGTTGGGAAGATTGCTTCCATTAAAGGAGACTAGATTGTCATTTCGGTTCCTTTTAGATGAAATCATACATGATTGGGTCTTTGAAACATTAAATTCGACGAAATTATTCTTACCCCAAGAGGAGACCCTCTCGAGATAACCGTCCATTCTTTGCTTCAAAGCCCTCCGAGCCGTTGGAGTTTGTGTGCCCTTTGGGAGCTTGTCAAACAAAAAGCTATCATTGACTGTACCGTCATCCGCGTAACAGTGGCGGCCTCCATGGTCGAGGGGTAAGGCTCTCGACTACGAATCGGAAGGTCGCGGGTTCAAATCCCGGCGGGCGCAACTAAATTTTATTTAATTAATTTGTGATGTTTCACAATTAATTAATTAAAAAATAATGTATGGTATATTTGCGCACGTTCCAGAGTGGAAGATACTTTCAGTATCGCCCTGGTGAAATACCACCATTCAGAATTGAAACGTTGCTTGAAATGGCTTTTAGCCGTGTTTGGTGACCAGATCTGAATAGCCAGGCATTTCGCCACCTTCCTCTTCCCCTTCTCCTTCCCCTCCCCTATACATTCAGCCTCACAACATGTCCCAATTGGGGATGCCATAGTCTCACTGGCTCCAGACGGTTGGGAGCAGTCGAGACTCTTGTGGGGTATTAATGTAAAAAAAAAAAAAGTGGATTGGTGAACATGTCAATATATCTTTCCGATAGTCATATTTTACCGATATATTTTTGTCAATTGTAAAGCTGATTTTTTTTTAAATAATAGATTTTATATACATAATATGTAGGTACGTGCAATTAAAACAAATTGTTTTCGATGTACCATGTTTGTCTATTCCACGATTATCCTCCATGCCTGGTTAATTATAACTAAAATAAAACTTGAATTGTCTTCTCATTCTACTCTAGTTTATTTCGACAGTTTTTATTATGTTCACATCATTAAAGTTATTTCATATTTTCCCGTGTACGACACGCAGTTAAACGGAGTATACGAGTACAATGCATCGTAAACCAAACTCCTGGATATTTAACGAAGGTACTTCAAAAAAACATTTTAATGTTTCTTCCATAAAAACGCTCATTTAATTTGAATACACGCGCGATGTTGGCCGAATATTTTTTTGCTTTATCTCGCCCCAACAAAGTCCAACAGAGATTTGAACAGTCTATTGCAGCGGGCCTTTAAACTACGTTCTATTAGTGTTACGTTTTAACGGACCACCTTAAGGTTTGAAGAAAACCAACAGACATTCAGGTAATAATGTAATGTAAAAGCGTAAAAACGAACCAAAAATCATTAAAATAAATACCAGGATTAAATAGTATCTCCAATAACATGCAATGTTTCCAATATTATGTTCCGTGCGTACAAAACCATATTTAAAATTCTCTAATAAACCGCGTTAATTTAAAGTGACCTGCCTGCCAGGTAAGTATGGTCCTGTATAATATCTGCCTGTACCTACAAAACATAAATAATATGTACATTTAAACGCAGCATCACGTTCATCGGTCAAATGAATTGTATATACAGTATTGAATTATTGATCGATGTTATATAAACGCATCGTTTTGCAATAACTAGTCCATCGTATGTATTTATCATTATTTTTTAACGCGTAAGTACTTATGTAGCCGAATCGACGAAGGTTTATATAAAGCGTATATAAAATAACGTTGCGTAATCCCGAGTTTAAGATAACACGCGTGTATTATTGAATGTCCCGCTTCCAGAGATCAATTCGATTCTAATCCATTCGAAATGAATTTTAAACAATTGGGTCGAAATGATTCGAAATATTATGTTTTGTCCATCACTACGATAGGCGCGCACCCCCGAGTGCAACTTCTTGCTCTCGAGTGCCGAGAACTGTGTTTTCTTCTAACAACGCTTAGTGCAATGATACCTTAAGATCAAATTTACAAAATCACCATGGTGATCACATTCTTACCGTCAGCTTCTCGGCTGGACTTGTTGGCTTTGTCGTGACCATCGAGTCTTGGTCAGCGAGTGTTCGAGTGATTTGAACCGTGTGGTTCTCGTCGTATTCAAAGGCAGGTCGTAAAAACAGAAACAACTATCGTAAATATGACACTAGGAAACACAGAAACTATTCCGAGTCGCTCCGAGGCGCAACATGACACCAAATCTCGCTATAAAACACGCCTCGTGCGGCGATGGACCGAAAGACACGGAATTTATAATTGTTGCAATAGGATTTAGGATTTAAACGCTCCTATCAGAAATTTTACGTCGCGAGATGCACAGAGTCCATATATATATATTTCTTAATTTAGTTGAAATGAATTATGCGAATCGCATACAGTTTAATATATTTTTTTTTATAGCTGTAAGCGTTTTTGCCTCGGTTCTTCCAGTACAAAATGCTGAATGGAAACTAGTATTTTACATGTTTGATAGAAGTCCAATATTCGTGTGAAAATTAAATGCTTGACAATCAGAATCAGTCCTATTCATAAACTTCTTGGAATATTTATAATAATGCAAAGGAATCATATATTATGCTTCCAGGAAAGTTCCTACTACTGAATGGCAATTAATTAAGTGATTTTGAAAACAAACCTTGTTTTCTAAATTATTATTTAATATATCATGATAAAAAGATTACAATTATTTATAATTCAACATTTCCTGGCAATAATAGGAAAATATTTACAAGAAAATTACACAATTAAAATTATCATCAATTAATTTAGTTTGCCAAATCAAATCAGATTTGACGATTCGTTATATTTAGATATTTCAGAGGTTTGAGGAGAGTCTCTAGTTGAAAGTTATTAATTTAAATGGTTGGTTAAATTTAAAAAATAAAACAATAACTTTGTTTTACATCACTTTTATTTATACTTTAGCCGACCGGGTTTCGCTACTACCGTAGCTTCTTCAGGGCAGTATACAACTAAACTATGAACTAAGATGCACATGTGTTATATATTGACACAAACAGGCGAGTGAAGGGCCAAGGGTGGGAGATCAGCAGGTACCTGCTGACCGGGAAGGGTTTGCACTTTGTTTATTGGGAATAATTTAAGGATTGGACTTTTATTTAAATTTATTTGATTATTTATGAGTCTACTATTAGTGTTTTTGGCTTTCCTTATTTCTAATGCCTCTAAGTTATCTAGTCGAATGCCGGTTCCATTTTTATGTAGTAAACTAGTGCCTGTATTTTTATTGAATGTGTGGTCTGTTTCTAAGAGATGGTTAGCAAATTCGTTTGATTGGTTAAAATTTAAATAAGATTAAGTACAGTGTTATGATTCTAAGACAAGGCTTATCAAATGTGTCGGATAAAACAGTTGTTTATGAGTGAAATTTATGATTAAAACGTTTCTATATGATTTTTCCAGGCATTAGGCATGGCTAATAGCCGTTCAGGCAGTCTCAGGGGCAGTTTCTATCCAAAACCTTATTATGGTGAAATTTAAACATTAAGATGATTTAGAGATTAAAATCTCTCCGGCACAACAACAAAACTAGAGATTAAAATATCAATAAATTAAGATGGTTAAACCACTTTTCATGAAGAATTAAACATCATACATAAAGAATTGATAATCTCTTAGTAAATCTGAAAACAGAAATTGATGTTAAAAGAGTGTTTATAATCCATTGAAGTGTTTTTAATGATACGATGTTTACCTCGTTAAACCTTTAAAAAATATTTAACTAGCAATTATTTGCAAACGTATCTACCGATATACACGTAGAAAATAAATTACCTCACCCCACAATAGGCTTCTCTAGCTCTCTCTTTACAATAAATACAATATATAGGTACCCGCTTATATATTATGTACTCACACGCGAGCGACGCATATATTTTATATTAATTATAGCAAAATTATAGTGAATACTAAACAGCCAAGAATTTAATTAAGCGCGATAAGCGAGAAATATGGATATCAAGCCAGTTTTATGACTTACTATTCCGAGTGACGTGAGATAACAATTTAAAACTGAGGCGAAATCACGCCGTTAATAAATCGCGGTCTGAACCATATAACGTGTATTACACATTATACCTACCTACTCACTAATCGGGCCGTGTTAGAAAATCTCCCCGTTTTGTTCAAGCAACTGTTAAATTGGGCACAATAAATCCCAACAATTGGTGCACGAGAAAACGCAAAATATTTGGTAAACGCCATCCAAACTCCGGGCTATTTTTTACAAGTGCAAGAAATCCCCTCTTCGAGGGATAAATTTTCGCCTATTCCAAGAGGATTAATCAAATTATTAATTAAAATAAATTCAAAATTTCGAAACGCCGGTGAGTGGATATTTTCATACATCAATATTAGACTTCTACCCGTTCATAATTAATTTCCGACACAGCCAAGATCAATATCAAAGATTTTAATTAAAACTATACAATCTATTAAGTACAAACAAGTATACATAAAAACTCAGTGAATCCGCTAAACTTTCACAATTAATTCTCGCATGGAAACTTTTTGATTGATCCAGGAAGGGGGTGGGGGGGTGGCTGCAGGAAGGGTGGATTGGGGGAGGTGGGGGGAGTGGATTGGAGCCCCCAGCCCACACCCCACACCTGCCCCCGCCACGAGCCACTATCTAATAAAGCGCACCGATTAAATTGCGGGATCAGTTAACTCTTTCATAAATTAGAACTAATTAAAAATTTTGCCGGGTTTATTAGCTAAGTGCTCGGATAACTAATCGAGTACACCGCGTGATTTACTTTCAAATTTATTAAATTTCCTATCACAGAAAATAATTAAAGTTTTAAAATTGTTATCTTAAGTTATAATTAATAGGTACACTAAAAGATTGCAAGAGACCAATCAATTTTAAAAAAAACTTGTGTTCTAGTCATCTTTGATAGGAAAAGCGTTCAAATTAATAATGATACGAATGAGATATTTTCACATTATAAAAATCTTCTTTTTTTTTTAAATAGGCTACATCTTTTTACGTTTATAATATGCTATCAGAGAGTAAAAAACTGGATTGAAATTCGATGAAGAAGAATCTCAATTTGGCTCTAAATGGTGTTTCCGATATTAATGCGCCTATAAAATTACATTCTTACCTATAATTCAATATCTTTAAATAACCATCACGATCGGGACCTAACGTGAGAACTTTTATATTACGTTCAGTTCAAAACTGGTCATATTAAAGATCACAGACCAAGGCTATTCCGGTACACACTGTACTGTAAAAATACCCAGTACCGGGTGTTTAATAAACTTTTTGCAGTACGTATTGAAATGATAAATGAATCATTTTTGACAATCTTCAGAGTTGCAGACACTAATGGAAGTTTAATTAATTATTAAGATTTATTTAAAAAAAACAACAACCGATTGAAAATGTGTTTATATCTGATTATACCCATTGGTGGATGGGGTGAGATTAATTGGCAGGTAAATTTGATCATCAGATGCAATTGGTTAAAATCACCGTGCATTCCAAAATAATGAAGAAAAAACATGGCAACAAGGCCATCAAAAAACTAATCTAAATAATATATTAACTGTCGCTGACTGCCAACATGTCGTTTAAGTGAATCGAATGGCTTGTAAGCGTGGAAGGTTTACATTGGTGATTCTCATTACGCGTTGCTATTAGGCTAAATAAATATTTAGATAAAAAATAATTAAGCGAAAAGAAGGTATACAAATTGAGAATTAGTGGTGTAATTACGGGGTCAATGATGTGGGAACGAATAAGAAAGATAACATCGAACCGTAAGTCCGGGAACCGAGTGTTGTGGAACAGCATCGAGCTATTTTAATGAGCCCAAACTCAATAAAACGCAATTAATGGACTTGATCCTATTACGTGGAATGGTTTTCACTTTCATAAACGAGCTTTCAAATTGCTGAGGAATTCTCGAAGGTTTCCTATTCAACTCTTTAAAGCATAATAAAGCACTCGATTATTTAATTAAGTGAAGTGTTTGGCCTCACAATAAACAATTTACTCAAGGGCTATAAGGGCCTGGATTCAAAGTGGATAATAATTATACTCGTACAAAATATAATAAGTAATATTGTACGAGATCAGAAGCGTTCAAATACTGATCTAAGACATTTCATTTTATTAAATAAAACAAACACTTTGTTATAAACTACGAATTTAATGTATTTTTACGCGAACCGGTTTCGCTTAGATCAAGCTTCGTCGGGCAAATATAATAAGAATAATAGAGTTATCGTATATACAGTGGCGTCCATTTCTCAAACTACGAATTTATTGTATTTTTACGCCAACCGGTTTCGGTAAGATCAAGCTTCGTCGGGCAAATATGAAAAGAATAATAGTGTTATTGTATATACAGTGGCGTCCATTGCTCAAACTACGAATTTAATGTATTTTTACGCGAACCGGTTTCGCTTAGATCAAGCTTCGTCGGGCAAATATAATAAGAATAATAGAGTTATCGTATATACAGTGGCGTCCATTTCTCAAACTACGAATTTATTGTATTTTTACGCCAACCGGTTTCGGTAAGATCAAGCTTCGTCGGGCAAATATGAAAAGAATAATAGTGTTATTGTATATACAGTGGCGTCCATTGCTCAAACTACGAATTTATTGTATTTTTACGCGAACCGGTTTCGCTTAGATCAAACTTCGTCGGACAAATATAATAAGAATAATAGAGTTATCGTATATACAGTGGCGTCCATTGCTCAAACTACGAATTTATTGTATTTTTACGCCAACCGGTTTCGGTAAGATCAAGCTTCGTCGGGCAAATATGAAAAGAATAATAGTGTTATTGTATATACAGTGGCGTCCATTGCACAAACTACGAATTTATTGTATTTTTACGCGAACCGGTTTCGCTTAGATCAAGCTTCGTAGGGCAAATATAATAATAATAATAGCGTTATCGTATATACAGTGGCGTGCATTGCTCTATAGACAAAGGTAGACTGTGTAGTTTTTTAAGTTATGATTTGTGAATTGAATATTTCAAATTGACCATTTTATTATCATCTTCTGATGATTATTGTGGCCAACTGAATAAACGAGGGTACTAATTGTAATGTCAGCCTTTATCTTGGAAATTAGAAAACAAAATAAAATGGAAAAAGGATAAATCCTTTAAAACGAATATTTCATCATGCAAACACTGTAATATTTCACAGCGTTCAGTGAAAGCAGTAAAATGTTGAACGATTTTGACATTAATTTTTTCACAAATTTACTGTAAAAATATATATTGATCTAAAATTTGTCGCATTTTTTTTTACCTAATAGAGCGAGACAGATATATTGCAAAAAAAGAGAGAAAAGAGAATAAAATATTAGAGGGAGACAACAACAATATACATTATTAAAAATAAATAGTAAATACAATAGTGTAATGGGGACATAATGGAGTCATCAAGACAATATTTTAATGATTTATATTTAATTTTAAATGAGAGAAAGCAGAAGGCACGCAGGTACACTAAATAAATTGAGGTGATCTTTCACAGAAACGGTGCTAAACAAATCATCCAATAACTATAATTACAAAATAATCTATATTAGATCACTAATAACAATAACTATGTAATTATAAAGAGCTCTATGAAATTAGTTATTAAATCACGATACAACCAGATTTCTATGTAGAGATGTAATTTTTTTTAAGTACGCCACACTGTAATATTTGTTCTGTTATGACATTTTTAAGATTTTTCTAACGTTGTGACAATTAGACAACTTTACGCTAAATCCGCAATCTAATCTCGATATTCCTGTACCCATCTACGGACAAAGACATTTTAAATACTCCGCAATTAAACTTTATAATCACATGCCTACAATATTGAAACAACCTACAGAGAATACACCAACACATAAAATCAAACGTAATATTTGGGTCTGGATAAAAACAAAAGGTACATAATTTTTCCATAACTTAATAGCGCCAAATCAAACATAACACAAAAACATTTATATTAAATAGAATCAATATCTATATTTGTTTGTCTTTCTTATAGTGTTCTTGAACACAATCAATTCACAACAATACTGTATCAAAAACACGTAAGCACCCCAGTGCAGGTTCTCCTAGTGAGGTGTTGCTTGTGCAGTGACGGAGGTAGCAGAGGATTGAACCGGCAACGCCAGGCATTTTGTTAACTCGGTTACTAACCGGTCAATTATTATTGAATATTTTCCTTTGTAAGGAGGCAGACCCTGTTAAGAATCTTTCCCCGAGGCCCTGAAAATTGTCACAACGTCTCTGATTAAATTGAATTATAGATTAATCGTACGGGAGTAAGACTGGTTAAAGCAACATCATTATCCGCCATCTTATTACTTAATCATGGGAGAAACGGCAATTACACAGTTTCATTGGTCATCAATGTCATCATGTAAAGCATAGAATAACGAAGAACACAAAAAATGCGACGTGGGAGTGTTTCGTGATCCAAAAATATGAGACTCGGGCCTAAAATTTTGCAGCCCAAAAAAATATTTCATCATCATTTCATTTCGATCAAATAGAATTGCAAAATATAGTGCAATCAGTGTAAAGTGACTTCCACACGAGCGGGCGGGCCAGTACAAAAAAGCCATTACATCGAAAGGGTCGACTATCCGGTCGTCCTTTCCTAAAGTTGATAGGCTTGACCGGATGGTTGAACCTTCCGACGCCATGGCTTTTTTAGTATTGGGCGGCCCGCTCTTTTGCAAGGCGTATAATTGTGAGACAGAGTATTGTATACTTATTGACTCTCTCGGGGGTAGAACCAAAGGGTACCAAGTCACAGGCACACCGGCTTCCATTTAAATCTCCATGGAAGGCAATTCCATGTGAATTCTTTATTCTATAATGTAAAGCGAGCAGACTTTTTGTGTTTTAATTTAATATTGTTTTAATTCCCCTTAACCTTAATTAAGGTATTTTCTTTTGTTTCTAAATTATAATTATATAGCTCATGAGCCGGAAATATGCGTGAATATAAAATTGCGCTGTTAATTAAGAAATAACAATCAAACCACGTAGTTTTAACAAGTTTGTAACTCGGGGGCATAATTATTAGACACACATTTTTGTATATAAAATATACGCTTTGCATATAACAGGCTGGGACAGGATGCACGCATAGCTAATGAGCGATACTCGGCTACCAAATATACCGAGGAAAAAACAACTTCCAACTAACACACACACAAACTCACATACTATTTAATGTTAATAAGATGGCCGCGATAAAATTATAATAATGGTTAGGTGGTTCTCGTTTGATGTTCACGGTGTGATTCCATATTATTTAAGCTGGTTTTAACTATTACAAATATTCATTAAATATATAATCCACTTATCTGAACATTTAAATAATATATGAATACCGCACAGGAATCCCGACTGCCTGGACTCAGTGTGACTACAACATCTCCAATTGGGGTAGGCTGTGAGGCTGAGGGGAGTTGAAGGGCAAGATGAGATAGAGGAAGGTTACAAAGTACCTACCTGTGTATTCAAATCAGGGGCGTTATTTCCGTTCTTTTTAAGGAAGACTCCTTAACTTTTTCCTTAGGGTTAAAGCCTTCTTACTTAAATTCTCTCGAATGACAGCTGTCAGCTGAATTCAGCGAGCGACATTTCATAAAAAATGTCAATATTTGCAATGTTTTAACAAGAGAAAAACACAATATTAAGTATGTTACCAATTACGTTATTATTTACTTTAAACATAATTAGCTAGTAAACATTATATAGATGTTGATATTTTTGACAATTCACGTAAAGCGCGGCATTGAAGAGAGTCGGTACTAGTGGTGGGCGAAGCGGCTCGATGATCCGGATCGCTCACTACAGGTTCGCTGATCCAGCTCGATTGAACGACGGTTCGCGTCTCCCCGCACCATGCCCTCTCCCTCGCTCCCTTGGCCCTCCTAATGACGTCCTTAAGACGCTCTTACACGATACTTTTTTCGTCAAGTTTTCATGTGGATTGTCTTTACAGAGAGCTGATTTAGTGATCCGGCTCACTAAACCGAGCCGCTTCGCCCACCGCTAGTCGGTACGACCGGCTGAGTCCAATGAATTGGATTCCGAAGGCGGTGGACTCACTACGAGTTAGCAAATCAGTATTAACTCGTTTCGAACTCACACTCAAGGAACGGCAAAGGTTTTGGATTAGAGTCAGAAACGAAAGGCGTCCCTATTCATCAGTGTAATATGAATGATTTTTGATTCCGGAACGGCGGACCTATGCGGACCAAAAGGAACGACGACCGAGTCCGAGTAAATCGAGTCCATGTAGCTAAACTCGGAATTGGAACCGAATTTTTTAAATAAGTGGAATGACACTCCTCTTCGGTCGGCACAAATTCAAATGTCACTTTTAGAATTTTTTAGTCTAGAGACAAAAAGGGTCATTACTATCTAATGAGGTAGGTACCTTTTTATAAAACACGATTCTTCGTTAGGAGGCTTATTTATAATATTTTAAAATAAAATAAAAATGTATCAAAATGAATTATAATACAATATAATTGTTTTAAAAAGTTTTATTTCAAAATCTTATGTCATTCGAAGATATTTCATCAATTTGTTTTTTCAAATAATCTCTTGACAATCTATTTAGGTTCTTTTTACTATGTCTCACCGGAATTCCGGAGTTAATCAAGAAGTATTTAACCATAAGAAAAAACGTAAGGAATCTTCCTTAAAAAGAACGTGAATAGCGCCCCTGGTCACTAAAGACGGCTAAAGTCATTTGACGAAAGTTTTCCTTTCTGAATGGTGATATTTTACTAGGACGATATTGACAATATATGTGCCACTGTAGAACGTGCTAATATACGAGTATACTATGTACATATAATTTTATGATAATTACATGTGTATAGGTATTTTTTTTAAACTACACTGCCGCGTGAAAATCACGTATGATGTCGTTGAGTAAAATACATCATTTGGTCGCCCTTCAAAACTTTTTAGTATTTTTTATGAACACATTAATAACTATATATGTTTTTAATTAAACTCTAAATATACACTCAAGGCCCTGATTACAAACACGAGGGTGCAATACAATATGAAATTACCTCAATATACAGTTTGCCAATAGAATTCTGTGTATGTATTGTTGAATACACACACCTTGAGGTCGGGGATGCTCAACCCCTGCTGAATATAAAAAGAATCGTAGAAAACGTTATAATCCATTTTATACCAGTCATACTAAAATTATACCAGTGACAACTTTCATCAGAAAAATATAAGATATAACATAAAATTTGTAATTTTATTAAGTTCTACAAGTATTTTAATTATTGTTACAGTTGTTTCGGCGTACAAAGCCATTTTAAACTGTGGTTTGGCCACATTAAGACGACTTTTTTTTTTTAATATATTTATTTCTTGCTAAAGCAATCCCGATGAGTTTCAAAACTCATTTTAGGACGGGAGGAATTTACAATACATAAGTAGAAGATAGTATATACAATTTTACATTGACTTACTTACATGATTTTATTAAATCCCACCCAATTTTAATTTGGACGGTGTTTAAAATGATTTATTATCGGTAAAACCGATTTACTTGGAAAATGATTGTGATACTTAAAAAAAATGTATTCTGTGAGGTACTTACAGTTGAAACCTGTTTTCCCCACATAAAGTGATAAGTGTTTTCTTAATTGTTTTATAATGACGTGAATGCTAATTAAGTCAATGAATTTAAATGTGTTCGGTAACTCTCTGAATTATTCTAAGAAATTACATTGTTTAGGTTTCGTGAATAATAATGAAGAGTGGGGAATAAATAATTTTCCTTGCTTTATTAATTAGCGTTACTAGAACTCGAATTTACTTCAATTTTTATTCTAGTTCTACCAATTAAATAAAATAAGAATGAATATTGTAAGATAGCTTTGTGACTGCACCTAGAGTAACAAGATCAAAATCTGGAGAGATTAAAAAAAAATGCAATTATTTTACATGTTTTTATTTGGAACAGAGAATCTCAAAGATGCTTCAAATGGCTTTAATAATAATTGGATGATTTGCATAGCGCCGTTTTTGTTAAAAATCACCCCAAGGGCACTGGAAGTATGTTAAAAATCTTGTGTGGTCCAAAAATTATACAAAAAATATAGCGACTTTCAATGGGTAAGTACACCATGCTAATTCAAATATTCTAGGAAAAATCATTGCAAATTATTATGTTTGCTTCTAGGAAGGTTCATCGGATTTTCGTAGAACGATTATGATAAATATCACGCTATTTATCAAGATGATAATCCTATAAATATATTTTTTTAAGAATTAGCAATTACTAAAAATATTAATGTGTGGGTATATATGAGCTAATCTTACTATATTATACAGTACAAGAATTGTATGTTTCACTAACAATTCGCATACGGCGAACTGCAGGATTGGGAATTAGATTCAAAATTTCTAAGTGACGCAACGAAAAATATATCATCAAAAATGAAGCTTTGGAATATTCATACTGTCAAAAAATGACAAGACGCCAAATTGATTATTCTATATTATGTTCAATAAGCAAAGAAGATGTCGAAAAAAGTGTTTTGTAATTGGGCCAAACCGGTTGGTAACTAATGTATGTGAAATAAGTTCGAATACAGATTGCGACATAACCAGCTGTTGGTAATGATTTGAATTAAACGTTCACTTTTGTGGAAATTAACGTAAATATATCATTAGATGTTTAATAAAAAAGTTATAAAACTTACGAATATCTTAGCTCCCAGACCACCGGTTGCGCCCGCCTGCCACTCTCCCTTAATGGGGGAAGGTGGGGAATAGCGTGCAGCGGTACGTTTCATTTACCCGGCGAGGGGAAGCGCAGAATGCAAAATGATATAAGTGGCTAGGTACCAAGTAAATTTATATCGTTCGGGCGGTTAGGGGAGCAGCGGCACAATAGGACCAAACACTAAACGGTATGAATGATTCGATCTGTCGCCATTATTTAATGAGTTTCGTCACTTCGAATAGATATGTCAGATTGTAGCGATTCCATTATGTGCGATCATTGTGTTGTATAATTCCCCATTCTCCCCCGCGTGTTTGCCTTTTCAACGAAACGTATGGGAAATGGGTAAAATAGAAAAATCCCTTAAAATAAAACATTAATTGTTATTGTAAACAGGCAAAATACAATTATTTTACAACATGTTTCTGTAAACTTCACCATCTGCAGACTTCCTATTATCAAATACCGTTGAAAGATGACAATACCTCCAGCTCCTGACATTTCCCTTTCATTGCCATGGCAACATGCTACACCAGCGCCTCTAGCGGCCCGTATTAGCGGAACTGGGTTTTCCCAAGCATTTTACATAATAGATTTTCTTTGAAATATACTACTAATAAATTATATTAGGACGTAGATATAACTACTGCTTTTTTGCATATAAGTGATTTATTCCCTCTCTAAGCCACCAGACCGATCGTGAGCGGCGAGGCTTATTACTGTTTGTACGAACCGAATAGTCTATTTAATATATATATATATATATTTTTAATTTATGAGTAAAAAGCATTTAAGTCATTATGCAGTTTACCTAATATTTGTTTTATGAATTTTCGATTTCTATAATTTATCAAGAATGCATCTCATAGAAAATCTATTAAAATGTAGGAACAAAACGATTCCGCCAACGGGCGCCGTTAGGGGCGCTAGTGTCGCATGTTGTCATCAAATGTCACGAGCTGCACGTATTATCAATTTCTAGGGTAATTCCTATTATGCATATCTTTGAAATGCGTTCGGGTTGCAAAAAATTATTCTAATGAGAGAAAAAAACATATACCCGTATAAACATTTTTTTTATAATAACAAGATGATATATTAAATTGATTAAGTAACCAAAATATCTAAACGCTCCGGAAGAATTATGGCATCATTAAAACCCATATCGCTAGCTGCAAACAGTGAATGACAATAAATTTGGATACATGTGATGCACAGTGACAGTACACACAACGACGAATTTTGAAAATTGTTTAAAATATCACCGAAATTAATCATTGATGACATTCCTTGATTTTATAATCGTGCACTTACATTCTGTAATACCCACATCATTCCATGTTGCAGACATTAAATTATAATATCAATAAACGATAAACAAATTTAAAAAATAGTTTTATCTCAAACAGTACTGCCACGGCGTTAGCAGTGGCGAGGAGTTCATAAAGGCTTAAAAGTTGTGCAAGAAAAACAGACCAATAAAATAAATACAAACATATTTGTAAAAAATACAAATTTCTGATCAAAATGTCTCTTTTCTACAAATTCGGTAAGGAACTTGCACGCTGACTTAATCAGTTGGTCACAACAAAAAAACTACACACAGCCTACCTTTGGTCACAGAGCAAAGCACGCCACTGGCCGTTAGCCCAATAAATACTTGTTTCAGAGAGCTCAATTAGAGGCGCCTCACTATGTCCAAGTCGAATGCATCTGCGATAAAAAAACACCATTCCATCAACAAACGCCATTCCCAAATTAAGGCTTTAGAAACTTTAATATAATGGAATACCAATCATGGGAGATGTGACACTTGAGATTCCCAAAGTCTTTTTAATTATCGAAAAAACAGCTATGGCTAATGGTATTTGTGACACTTCGGACCATTAATTAATCACTGATGTTAAAGCCTGTGACCGTTTTATAACGGTGTGGGATATTCGATTTCTTTCCTCCATCGTAAACATTAATTTGTAGAAGGAATTACTCGAGACTTTTAAAATTAATTCAGAAAAGACGCTGAGTTATGGCTTTATACAGCCTTTAAATCTAATTAGATAACTTGATTAAGCTTTATTTGCATATTCGTGAGTGATTCAAACGATTGGTAAACACAATTTATTTTCAAAAAAAAAAAAATTAAAATATCAAAACTAAATTTTCAGTGTGTGAATATTTATTATGTATCTTTCTTCTTCAATATTTCAAAGAAAATATATTAAATTCTCTCACAATGCGGATAACGAATGGCTGGAGAGGGTAACCAAATTTTATTTCATTACAAAAAACGCATGACAAAATGTTTCTGCTAACAAAAGTGATTATTACATTCCACGGAATATGAGAATACAAAATTACATCCCTTGACTAACGTTTCGTAAGGAGCAAATAAGTTGGTGGTACCTAAATAAGGGCCACTTTATATTACTTGATGAATTTGCATTCCTCGCCGGGATCTAGCAATGATTAAAGAACCACAAAGGATATCCTGGTAAACAGAAATATTGTGTCTTGTGTAAGAGAATGCATATTATAACACAGAACAGTATTTCAGCAGGGCGTTTCAATTTTTTCTCGAAAATCAACAATAAAAATAAACATTATTGAATCGATTAATCTAGAGAGGAACACTTTTAATCATTTTTTTGTTATCAACATGACACTTAAAATGGGTACCGCTTTAATAGATTTCTTTCTTCGCATTTTTGTAAAGCAAAATTTTCTTTAGTGTTTAAATATTTACGAAAACCAACTTGACCTTTAAATCTGTTTTATTTAATCATTGAAGGAAAAAACTGACAGGAGTGTGTTATGAGCGTGTCCGACGTCCGTGTACCCGAAGTAAGATATTTCTTTCTGGTAAAATTAAAATACATGTTTTCGATTATAGTAATTCTTTCCTGAACAGAAAATCAATTGCAATGGCCAATCTGCGACCAAGAAATTATCTCTGTGGTTAAAAGCCATCGATCACAATAATTTATAGGTGCTATAATCAAAATATTCGTGTTTTTGTTGTTTTACAAAATAGAAAAAGATTTTGCGATCCACTTTCCGCCCAAAATTACAAGCATTTTACATGTTCTTTCAAATGTCAGAATGGTGAAAAAGACAGTATATTGGAGTTTGATCTCAAAATCTGGTATTTTTTCACCGGCGGCTCTTTTCTATTGCGGTGTTACTCTATTATATTGGAATGATATAATTTATGTATTTACATTAAGGTTTAGGAAACACTGCTCTAGAAGTTAGTAAAAGATGGCAAATAATAAAGTGAAACATGTAAACATCATGTTAACCGGTTTCGGCACAAAGTGCCTTCATCAGGGTAGGTAAAAGTATACATCTTCGCTTTTTGCTACACATTCTTAAAAAGACATAAACAAAAAGTGAAGGCATGTATTTTTTGGGTAATTTTGTTAAATCGATATGGCTACCGTAGAAAACAAAAATAAATAAACTACATAGCAGCATTTTTTGTGAAATATCACACAGGCTGGAAAGGAACTGCAGCTAAAATTACATACTTAACCATTTTAGAATGAAATATTATGCTTTTTGAAATGATCGAAAATCAGGATATTATACATTAAAAAAATATTTTGTAAAAAGTATCGGACTTATGACATGAATCCTGAATTTAGCAATAGGGGACAAAATTGCATCAAATGATTTAATTATCACAGAAAATTATAAAAATCTGCTTATTAATTAGCAAATACAATAAAAAAAGTTATATTAACCCATTTATGGTAACTTGTGGAAAATGAACAGGGTATACGCAATCAACTGTGGTCTTTATCTCTCAGTTATGTAATATTCATGTATAGGTTAGGTACATAACAGATATGTGTAGGTAGGTTGTACTGCGATATTTTAATAATAATAAGCAAAAGCAGATGCTGTCGATGATAAATGGTCCCCACCTCCACGGTCTCCCCTCGCAGTTTTCGCTTAAGGACAAATTAAATAATACGTGTAAGTACCTACACTCGTATTGGAACACAATGCAAGCGCCGTACTCCAATACTGTGGCGCATGCAAGCACACATATCAATAATATTATATTATATAAACAGAAGAAATCATACTAATATGTATATCATTATTTTAAAGAGATTGTTCTGAAAAAAATACAGAAAGAGAGGAAGGTATTTTAAAAAAAATACGTATTTGGAATGCAGTTACGGGGTTTTGCAAAACCTGGTATTTTTTGGTCACATGTACTCGTATAATATGTCATTATTTATCAATAAAACGGCAGCATCCATTCTAGAAGACCTCCGTGGCAGTTCAGTAAGTTCATTGGCTCTTAAACCACATGTCATGTGTTCGAAAGAATAAGTTACTTGTATTATTTTAAACAAATAAATAAAATAAAAAAGCATTATGCAGTATTTTTGCAGGTCGTTTCAGAGACTTACATTCAGAATCTAAAATTTGCTTGAAATGTCTTTAGCGATGCTTAGTGACTGGATCTAAATAGCCTGGTACTTTCTAACCTTCATCTCCTGCTTCTATTTTCCATTCCCCAATTCATTCAGCCTTAAATTTCTAGATCCGGGATAGTTTTACTAGATCCGAACAGTTGGAACACTAGTCAGATTAATTTATATCAAAGTTATCAACAACAAAAAAACATTACTAAGTTTATAACGATAAAAATGTTCAAGTAATTAATAAAAATTATTATTCTAATGTAATGTGATTTAATTTTACTTAATTTATTACCGACCGAGATTGAAAAATACATACGAAAGCTCGACGCCAAAATGTCGTTTAAACCCTTTTTAATTAGGGATATGATTTTGTTATTGTTATGGCATTTCCTAGGGTTCCCCGCTGCCCTATGCGACCAAATTAAATTACGGAACTATTGAAAAGGGTGGCGGGAAGGGGGCAGGAATAATATCGCACTTGGCGTGAAGGGGGCATTAGGAAATGCGATCGATTCAATACTTGGATAAGTAAATATTACATTTATTATGCGTATTATACGTACGTTAACTATTAACAGCTCCATATTTTTAAAATAGTATTACTGTAATATATTTTTGGCTTCATTACAAAAAGCCGCCTCAAAAAAGCTAAAATACTAGTAATTACTAACTGGTTTCGTCCCAATTTCAACACTATTTTGCCAGAAACGGTTATTTCTTATTCAAGTTGAAATACATGGAACAAACAATAAAATGTCGTTTTTAAACAGTTACATTCAAAATTCTAAAGCTCTGTACCTCATCATAATCAATCTCAAATAGTCGAATTGATCTAGAATTTCATAAATAAAAAGCTGTCAGAAAATTTCATGACGCTAGAGCGCACTGTTCAAGAGCTTTGAGTGCGATACACGAAAAGTTTGTCGGCTTTATTTTACAGAAAATTTTAAACACTTCGTCGGATTTTGTATTGTGCATAATAAAACTATATATATTTTTTAATTAAACAATTTATATCAGATGCACATTTGGCAGCATAAAAATTATTTTGTTTATTTGCACAAAGGCGTGCGAAAATCGCCCGATTTAAAATAACCGCAATAAGTCGGTCCCTTTATTGCGAACTCTCATATTATTATTACTGTGGCCTCGATGGCATCATTAGGACTAAACGACGTTTTGTTCCCTTAGCCTTATTTGTGAGCCGGGCAAGAAGGACGGAAAATAATTATTTATTTACCTTTATTATTTAAGTCTCCGGGCTTCACACGCTCCCCCCACCCTTACGCCACGCTCAA
This sequence comes from Halesus radiatus, assembly GCA_022606495.2. NCBI lineage: Eukaryota > Metazoa > Arthropoda > Insecta > Trichoptera > Limnephilidae > Halesus > Halesus radiatus. Next base: position 46,907 of record JAHDVE020007014.1, on the reverse strand, counting down.
TGAGCAAGACGTTATTTTATTGTACTACTTACGAAATAATTTGAGTGATCAGGTGTCGACAACCGCTGGAAAGAGCAACCTAAAAAAAATACAAAAAAATACGCATCGTTCAAATTAATTTCTAACTGTGACAAATGCTGTTTTTTTTCTACTTCTTCAATAAATGCAAATTCACTTCGCGGCATAATTTTTAATCAAACAAAATATTACATTAATACCTAACTATTCACCTTCTCCCCCAATTTATTGTTATTATTTTTCTATGCATATATTTCATTATGTAAAGTATCCTGATGAAGAAACCACTGGTTTTGAAATATGAATATACTTATTTATATTAATCGCAGTTTAAATGGAAATAATATACTACAATCTAAGTAAGATTTTTACGTTATTTGCTTTTTAATATTTTTATTTTACTACGTAATAGTATTACAAAAGAGGAACTAACTAAATAGACCCTTGAAGATCTATGAGGAATGCGCAAGAAAGAATAATTTAATCAACTGTCCCTTTACGGTGCCAGACACTCGGTTACCTGAACCAACATTGTTGCTCCTAACGTATTAATATTATTTTATAACCCTAAGATGTATTTTGCTATATAATCATCCATAATTAATAACTGCTAATAGATTGTATTATTATTTTTGGCTTAAAAATCAATATTGTAACGAATTTGTATGGGGAAACTCGGAGTCCCGCACCGCAAATCGCGTTATAATTTGGCACCGTAAAGGAAGTGTTAATAAGGCGAAAAAAACGTATTGAAGTATACTTAGTTGGTGCTTAACAAGTATTATAGTCAGTGAAAAAATAACGATACTTGTTGATCTTACACATTTAAAAATTATCATTTACGATCGGATTTTTTATTGCTGTTGTCCTTATAATGCCTCGTAAAACTTTACTTTTGTATAAACTTTAAAAAAAATGTGCATCTATTCAATGGACTATTTCAATATTTATGTAATTTAATCGTGCATATATTTAGGTATAGAGTTTTAGAGTTGTCGTTCGCACATATTTACAATGCTGGATTAAAAATAAAATGAAACTGCAAAATTGACTGGTGAAAGAGAACAGTCTACGGTAGAGATAATTCAACAAAACATTGCTCAATGATATATTTTTCACAATTTGGGCTTTTACAAAAATATAAACATGTTTTCGAAAAAGGTTTTCTACCCCTTCACACGCATACGTTGCGCACGTATTTCGCAATAACTGCATTACTGCACAGCGATTAGGGTGGGATATTTATTTATTAAATTTGCGGGGCGAAGGAGGATGCAACGGCGATGGGGAGTCTTTCTCACGTCACTGTTGCACTGCGCCGCAGGCGAACTGCACAATATCTGCCCTGGAGTGTTATTGAACGCTAATTGATGTATGGACACTAATACATAACAAAGAATTATGATTTACGGTGGTACAAAAATAACGCTTTTTAATGATCGCGAGTTTAGGAGGGTGAACATAAGAATGAGCAGATGACTAGGCTAAATTTCGCATAATCAAGATTTACCGCTGATAACTCCGTTGTCACTGTCCTTCTTTCTCACAAACGATGCATGTATTAGACAGATATATTCTAACGGAGCTCTCAGCGGTAGAATTATATCAAATACTAGCTGATGTGTACCCGGCCTCGCTTGGGATTTAAAAAAAAAAATTAATTTGTGAATTCTTGCTTGTACTTTTGGTGCCATAATTTGACAGCGAAAGTAACTCTATCTAAACAAAGAAACATTCATTTGAAATTTTTATTTCATTCCATACATTTATTTTTTTCAAAATATTCGTATACCTAAATAAAAAAGTTCTTAACTTGTGTTTTCCATTTCGAAAATATTCTACCCAAATAAACCTTCTTCTTTTGAATATGTAATCTATGATTAATCAGATTGATATATCTATGGGATAACCTCAATATAACATGGCGGGTTCAATGTTTTTCATAGCAATTTTAAAAGATTATAACAACATTTTTTACATATTGGATTTCATTCAAACTACTCTCTAAACCTTCCCGGCACTAATAAGAACAAACTGTGCTATTTTCAGCGAAACCGGTAGAGTAATTTTCGAGAAAATCGAAGACACACAGACAAACATTCATTTTTACATATAGAGACTTGTGACACGTGAGCAAGCGTTCATTTCTGTTCAAATCAATAGACAGCGATACTTTAAAATTATTTTTTGCTTCATAAGATAGCTATTTATGCGAAGAGTTGATTGGTTTAATTTTGAAATTAAGACGTGTAACCAGATCGGGCTGTTGTGGTTTTAATCCCGATTCGGGTATTATTAAATTACGAAGTAAATGTATCTCACCTGAAAAGTGGTCAGACAGCTTTCTTGGATTGTAATTTCGATCAGCTCAAGTGACGAAGTGAGCTAATCAGAAAAAAATTAGGTACAACCGAAGAAAAAACACTGCATGCATTATAAGAGAATCTTTAAATATATTGTATAGCGCCCTTGAGGTGATTTTTCACAAAAACGGCGCTACACAAATCATCCAAGTATTATTATCATAATAATAATAATAATAATGTTTTATTATCTTCTTTTTTTATAATAAAATAATAAATAATGACATCCTCACTGGAATTTTCGTGCTGAGGATTTCATTTACAAAATATTAAATTACATTATATTAAATTGATGAAAAAAAAAATGTTAGGTGAGGTGTTTTAAGTGCAGTTTAGTTTGTATTTGGTGTTAATATACGAGTATTATTGGTATCATGCATCTTCCAAATAAATGTCATGTTTTGCATAATTAAGACGGTGCGATGTTGTTCACTGGTATCAACCATCTTTGAATGCAAATTTCTTTTAAAATACAAATTGCTCGGCCTATTTTTTTATTAGTTTATTTCCCGGGGCGTCGGGTCGGACGAGACAGCTGGCGTTTTAACCGAAGTAGGTACATATTACGTCTCTTCCTTCCTTTGGATAATTATTTTAATTTCGATCAGCGCAATATGCAAATTACACTGCATGTATAAAATACTACCACGAAATAAATGGAGATTCAAAAAAGGAAAACAGTACGAATAAGACTGAAATAAAAAACAGCTCACTTTACCCATGGATAATAGAAACAAAGGGAAATATGACTGTCGCCGAGCTACGACCAAACTGGACTGACTATCAAAGCGACGAGAAAAATTACCATTATGTTACACATTTGGTGGGAAGGTAGAAACGATGTCGGCTTTGTTTCCATTTTCCATGAGGGACTACTATAACAAAATGGACATGTGCTCAGTTTTGAAGTCCTAACCTGTGTTAAGTAAATTATAGCTGTCATAATGAAAGTTAGGCGTCAGCGTTATAATAAAAGCCGCAATCGGGTGGTTAAACAGCCTGTTACAAAAAATGGATGTTCCAAAAACCTCCAAAAGAGGAACTAACGATGTGAATAACATGTTTCTTATTATTATTATTATCTTATTTTTGATGTGTTATTCCTCTTGTAAAACCTTTTCTATTCATATTATGCATGTATTGCACAACCCCTGCACGTAATCCGGAATAAAAATATGATTATATTGTCATGATTATTATGAGGAATCCTCCAGTAATGTAAGTATTAGGTTCTATGACAATTAGGCAGTGATAAACTAGTATACTTTTGAAAAGTGGAAATAAAGTCATTAAAACCATTTAAGTCTGCTATAAAAATATGATATGAAGTAAGACCTGGTGTTCTTTCATTCTAAAACACGTATGCAAGGGAGATAGAACGGATATTATAATAACCGTCATTCGGTACCCAATACGGAACAATTAGCATCGGCAGGTTAAAAGTATGAACAAAAAAACTAGCCTAAAAACCTAATCAAACCCTGTTAACGGGGAAAGGGACGTCGGAGAGTTATTACTTACTTATTAATTCAAAATAATGATAGTATTATTACGTAATACGATAAACATGTTTTTAAATAAAAAAATATTTGTTAAATATTTTATAAATTTACATAGGCTTAGCATTTATCAAGATCTAATCAGAAATATTACTTTTTTCTGACCGTTCCGTTGTATGTTTTACAAAATATTTAAAATACGAATATAATTTTTAAAGTGGAGAAAAGTATGTTTAATAATTTGTCGTTGCGTTTTTGTAAATAAACGTAACCAAAAATTTGCAATCCGCATTACAAATTGAAAAACAATGTTTTTTTTAAAAATATTTTTTTCGTATTGCATAATAATACTATCATTATTTTGAATTAATAAATAATAACTCTCCGACGTCCCTCTCGCCCTTAACAAAGTTTTTTGTTTATCATTTTTTAAAAGCATGCCGATTTATCACTGTGCCGAATTGTCCGGTTACCGAATATTACACTAGAAGAATTCGTGGTCTTGATAGAGCGAAGTTTATTTTAAATAGTTGTAAGAAAATTCAAAGACTTGTTTTCGCAAGGCTTCGGTCTTTAAATTTATGTAGAAATGGAGTATCGCGTTAACCAGCATCATCTCGGCCCAACTTTAAAAGAAAGATCTCGGAACATCTGTTACGGCGGTATGCTAATACGGACTCGCCAACAAAACTCTCTTATTAATCCATTTTGCTTTCCGGCTTTTACTGCTCCAAGTGCCTGGAATATTATTAACTGAAAAGTTTTTTTTTGGGTAATCTGACGAAGAAAGTTATTACCCCCCATCATTAATTCCCATCTCCGCTACATACTTTAAATCTATGATTGACTCGATGTTATCTTTCGAATTGCATGTTTTTTTTTAAATGAAATTTCAATGAAAACGGTTCTAACGACATTAAGATTCGTGTTTACGATGGCGATTTGCTGATAAATGTGCAGTTAAGAATATATTAACTGTAAATCCGCATATTTATCGATCAACTAAAAAACATAAATAAGTTATTGTCGTCAACAGGAAAATACCTCCCATGTTTCCAGTGACGTACGAATACATTTCTCAATGACTAAGGATAGACTGTGCGTATTTTTTTCGAGAATTAATGAGGTTGTCTTCTATATAAATGTATATGTGTTTTAGTGAAAACGTATTATTTTTTGTGAATATCGCACAAGAGTCCCAACTGCTCCCGTCTGGAGCCAGTAAGACTATGGCATCCCCAATTGGGGAATGTTGTGAGGCTGATGGTAGTGGGGAGGGTAAGGATAAGAGGAAGAGGACGGTGGGGAAAAACCTGGCTATTCAGATCTGGTCACCAAACACGGCTAAAGTCATTTTGAGCAACGTTTCAATTCTGAATGGTGGTCTTTCACCAGGGCGATGCTGAGAGTATCTTCCACTATGGAACGTGCGCAAATATACCATACATTATTTTTAAAGAATCAATTGTGAAACAAAAAAAAATAATTAAATAAAATTATTTGAACCCGCGAACTTCGGATTCATAGTCGAGAGCCTTACCCCTCGACTACGGAGGCCATCAAAGAAAGGCCGTTTTATCGAAGAAAACGTCACTTTGTGGCTTGACATTATAATTTACAGAAAATCTTTGTTTTAAGTCACTTTATTATTTTTATAAATTGTCGACCGGTTTCGGTTGAACACCTTCTTCATGACCTGTGTTTACATGTTTACGATCCTGAAGGAGGTTATTTCCACATGTGAGAAGGAAACTTGGGACAAAGGTATACCCGTGACATCACGAGTCACAATTTAATACAATTCATATTTCGAATGGCAGTAACGGATACTGCCGCGCCTATGATATCTATGGCCGCGCCAGTCATTTTATTAACCGTGACTCTCGCACATTTATCGTTGTGATTTGCGGCTCGATATTATCAAAAATTCAAAACGGTGGTTCCCAGGATACTACCTGATTAATTGTGATAGTTTTGCAAATGACTTGAAAATAAGTTGTCGGAGACATTCCGCATTGAATATTTTAAAATGGCAATTTAATTATAATCTTCCGCCGATTATTATGGCTGAATAAATTAACAAAATTCATGGAAAAAATCATTTCTTCTAATGTTTCGTTTTTCTATGCGTAGGCACGGATTTTCAGCTTTTGTGGACTGCACGCCACTGCATGTGTCAAACATATAAATTGTTCAGGAGGAACTAAAAATTGATTATTTTTTAAAACATAAAACTACGTTCTGTAGTTTTAGAAGCAACAATGTATGTTCTGAAATAAAAACCTTACAGCTTGAAGTACAAGTAATATTTTGTGTGATTTTACAAATATTTTACTAATTTTCGTAAAGTCAACCACATGGGAGGTATTTTCCTATTGACGACTTTATACAATATCGTCGAAAAACAATTTTTTCACTTGAGAAATACCCCTCTTTCGCGATAAGTGACTTATATGATAAAATAAAACAGCAAGCAAGGTAGTGAATGAAAACTGTTTCACAGGAAAACCTCAAGATTACGAAGGAAGTAAGGTTCAACGTGAATTAATCCGCCCCGAAAGTCTGAAAGGGTGAATGAATACCCCAAAAGAAACTATTAATGTAAAAGCACTAACTGGCTCCAGTTTGTGAAAATGAACATAATATTTATATTCCAAAAGTTCTCGAGTAACTTTGAAAAGGTACTGTACTCAAAAGTTTCCCTTATTCTTTTCTCGTCAAAGGAACACTAACGGGGAACGGGGAACGGCCACTGAGGGTAGAGCGAAGAGCATCCGAGACCAACAGCAGCGAAACTGTCATCTATTCGCAGTATTCATATTTCGACAGGACGAATTTCGCACGGGTTGGAAAGAGAATAGAATGTTAAGTAGCTAAAGTGGAATATGATTTCCTTCCGAGGGAGAAGGGTGTCAGCTTGGACTGAAGTAAGTGCTTCGACTGCGGAGGCACAGGAGCGCAGGAAGTAGTCGGGGTAGCAGGCTAGCTTGCGAGGGTAGTAGCGCGGCAGCGGGGTGGCGGTGGCGCCCCCTCTAGTCGCGGCGCGCTTTATCTGCTTTCATTGTAAAACAATTTAACGAGCTTAAAATTGAGCCGCAGTTTACATATTTTGAAGATAGCTCAGATAAAGCCCTCTCGCTTTCCAATATTCACAGATTTAATGTTCTTAGATACAGAGGAGGTTCTTCCTTTCGATCGTGAGAATTTGTAAATAATCCGTTTCATCTGATACGCATACAATCAAACATTACAAACAAATAAGTAATAATAATAATTAAATAAAATGTACAAATCGACTTGTATGTAGAATGTGTGAATTCATTTGTCCTCAAGTACAGTGGCGGTTCGTAGCCCATCGCATTGGGAGTTCAATCGGAGATTAAAAAAGTGGGAAAAAATGTCCTTTCCTATAAGAAAAAATCATATGCTGGTCTTTTGCATATTACATTTTCCCTATATATAAAGGAATTCCATCATATCACTAAACCAAAGATTAGGGACCTAACAAAAATAAGCAGAGATTCATTAAAACGTCTGTTATTAATGAATAATATAATGTCGTATGTTACAAAAAGTAGTTTTAAATTCGAAAATCACAATTACCGCAAACTGGTCTTTTTTAATATAAAAAAAATAACATCACCAGTAATTAACTTTTTTAACAGCGACTTAAAACACGATAATCAGAGTTTTTTTAATAATGATTTTGTAAAATGCTATTCCGTACAAATTTCGTGTTAACAAATAGTCGCTGCGCACATGGTCACCTAGTAAATGCTAAGGTTTGTATGCTCCACGGTTTACCGCTGAAGCGACACGAGTATGTTTTGTATTAACTATTTCGTAAGACAGAAAGTCTCATAATCTAAATTCATAACGCACATATGGAATTAATTTCGAATTCGCTTTCGGGCAATAGCATTACCTAACCTACGAGTATAACGGACGGTGGATTTTTTAGCACGATATTTAAATGGTGCGCTGTTTAAAGTGTGATAAAATTTTGATACGAGTTTGTCTTATTTTCCTATCTGTTTTATAGGAGTTCACTACACAGACGAACTTTAGGGAAAATGGCCACTACTCAAGTACTTACCATTGTATTCGGATGGTGATGGATGCACTTCGAAGAATAAAGGGAGAATATTGCAACGAATCCCAATGCACACAGTCTCCTATACGCGAAGGTACTATTGTATACAATCTCATAGTATCGTCGTGCCTTCCGCCCAAACGTTAAAAGCTAATGGAATACATACAAAATATAAGTCGGCCGGGTATTAGATAGATACGTTGGTACTCGGATTACATTAATTCACACCGTAAATCACAGCCAAACAAAAATTACATTAAATTAACTCTAACCAGAGAATCGTATAAAATAACAATCAAATTAAATGAGTAGGCACACTTCGCCAGGTACCAAATTTACGGAAACTAATTCATCAGTGGATATTAATTGCGGCTCATACTTGTACGTCCGTGCGCCGTATTTAATTGCCTGTTATATAAAAATGGACGAATTAACCCATTATACTTTACAAGTAGTCAATCCGAATGTCTGTTGTTCGGAGCTAAAAGAACGCGCAGGAGGAACAGAGAACAATCACAAACAGACAAACCGGACTAAATAAGCCGTAGCCAATTAAATTGAAACATAAAACGTTAAAATATTGAAATACATAATTCAAAGTTAAGTGAGCATGGATTAAAGAATGGAACGGCCTTGCGCCAGGACGTAACCATTCTAATTTATTTTATTTAGTTGCCTCGTTTCTCTGTACTAGACAAGAACAATGTCAATCGCCGCACTGTTTCGATTTGTGAAAATCGTTTGAAGATATAAAGTTATCGTGCATTAATTAATTTTGAAATAGCTAGGTAATCAAAAGTAATCCAAGATAAATTAAAATATACATGTTGTGAAACGGCGTACGCAGCGCCAAATGGCAGTTAAAATCGCGATATGTTTCGTGATTTTTACTATTGCTCGAACCATTTAACGCAGATTCCTCTAGTTTATCCGGTCTGTGAAATTAATTGCCGTAGAGATTGGTTCCAATTAAACTACACACAATACAGCATACGAGATTAGACGCTAAGAGAAGTTTTTATGTTTCCGACAGATGGGCGAAAACATCTCAGTCCGGCGAAAGGGGCATTGATTCGGTCGGAATGTGTCTTAAAATATTTATATCCGAGACAAAGGCAGATATACCTTTCAATTTAGGACTGCGCAAACAGAAATAGGCAGGTGGGTACTATACTGCGTACCCCCTGCCCTATATTTCAGATCTTGCGAATATAAATGCAGCTGTAAATAGTAAGTTAACGTTAGAAGACGCAGGTACACGCTTCCGATTCGCAACACAGCGAGCTCTGCGTTGATTTGAATTTCAAATGAATATCTTCAAAGTTTGGAGATGGTATGTGCATTGTGCATGTATGGGGGTGTATGTACGTACAGATATATATCGGTAATACATACCGCATATTGGTATTATCGCCGCAGCTAGACGGGCACAAAGCCGTCCGTATCTGATGCGGTAGACATATTGGAGGCAAATGAATATTTCGGCGGGTATTGTCCGACCGAAAATATTGTCCGGGCAATAACAATGGAAGAGCGGCCACGGGACGAGCAGGGCTGCAGGGCTGCACAACTGGTGGACATAGGACCGGGATGATGGAGGATGGGCAGAGTATTAGAAAATATAATAAAGAACCGAAATACATATCTATCGTTGATAGATCAGTCGTAATATCTCCCTCTATCTCATAAATGAGGTATGTAACTGAAGGAGAGGTTGGTGGCAGAATCACATCTGATTAGCAAAGAATGAGGACCACGAATGAAACTGAAAATTTAATCAAATTAGGGGAATTTTCGGGACTACGCAGAATCGCCATCCTCCAAAAAGAGAAGCATCAAAAGGAGTACAATAAGGAACTCCAATGAAAAATATTATGTCAAAAACTACATAATATTCATATAGATAAACGGCGATTCTAAATATGTAAGTTTTATTATATTTTTATAATTATAAGTAGAATTTATAAATCGTTATTTAAAAGCGATCAAAAAGTCATCTCATCAAAACGCCCTATGTCGTTTGTTCCACCGGAACGACGTCACGCCGTTGTTCGCACCAAAATTATTTTTGTGTGACCGTATGACGCTTGTGTGACGTCATGCGGTCAACGTTCAGATTCCGACCCTTTTGGTGGGGTTTAGAAAGTTCAAAACTTTGAGAAATAATTTAACTATGAAAACGAAGTTTAAAAAAATGGTATTTAAGTCCAAAGGTTGATTGCAAAAAAAAATACTTATTCGAAGTCCGAAAATATTGATTAATTTTAGGGTTGTTGTTTTTTATGTGAATACCGAACAAGAGTCCCAACTGCACGGAGCCAATGAGACTATTGTTTCCCCAATTGAGATATGTTGCGAGGCTGAGGGGAGTGGGAAAGGGAAGGGGGTGTGGTACATATCGATTCTGAATGGTGGTCTTTCACTAGAGCGATACTGACAGTATCTACTACTCTTTAGCAGAGTGTTCATTGCACACCTTTACAAAGTTTCAAAACCAGTTACATTGTTCATTATCAGACCTAATAATCACTTCAATTTTTAATTATCAATAATTTTTATTGAGATTTAAAAACCTCATATTAATATATAATCTTTGTAGAAAATAATACTAACATAACCTAAATGAAACATGAAAACAGAAAAAACGACAGAAAATAAAAAGATTTCAGTCACATCAAAAGATAGCTGTCAATAATATCATTATAAAGATAGCTGCCAATAATATGGGATTAAAAATGGAGAATAATATTGACAAATCTTGAATATGAGATATGATATCGATGAAGATGACATAAATTGAACTGGTCTCATTAGTTAAGTTGGTTAAGCGGTTGCCCCGGATAGGCAGAGGTCCTGGGTTCGAGTCCCAGATGCGACTGAAATCTTTTTATTTTCTGTCTTTTTTTTCCGCTTTCGTGTTTCATTTAGGTTATGTTAATATTATTTTCTACAGTGATTAACTAATAATCACTGATTGTCAAATTTGAAATTACTTGTTAGTTGTTCACGTGATTCATATTGTTATTGAATGAATTGGCGATATGCACAAATCCAGATACATATTGAATGAATCATTATCATAATGTATCGAAAGTAGGTTACAAATCGTATGGTGAAAGTGGGTAATTAATTTGCAATGTCATAATAAGTCAGCGATAAAATTTTTGCTCTAAATTGCTAAGGCAGGTCATAAACAGTATATTAATACTCGTACAGGCTAAATGGTCGATTGGCGAACCGAAATAGAGAAAGGCGGTGCACTATGGATTAATAGTACCCCTGCAGAAAGATTATTCCCATGGCTCGTATGCAACACAGTTACAGACATTGTCCTATCAATTAGAGCACCGTCGCAACCTCTCTATCAGTTACTATACCTACGTCGTTTTTTGAGAAAGATGGATAGACAGGCAGTGACGTGCACGGAGTTTTTAATCAGGGTAGGTAGTATGAAAAACGGAGAATTAATTCCTATTCATTTATTCATATTACAAGCCAATTACTGGATTATATAATTTCTATAACTTTTCGACAGCACAAGAAAGAAAACTAACATAATATGATCATTTATTTATTAGTAAAGTGGTAATAATGAATAGGGATACCAACAGATGGCACTGATTGCTGCATTCATGCTTTGTACAGAAAGGCACGGCCTTTTTTCACAGTCTTTCCTTGAATGCGCATTGCGCACACATGTACATTTTTGTAAATTAATTAAGTCAACATTTGAATATTACATGCGCGTCATATTGCATATTTAGTTCCTGCTTTAGACACGTATCAGTCTTTCCATGAATGCGCATTGCGCACACATGTACATTTTTGTAAATTAATTAAGTCAACATTTGAATATTACATGCGCGTCATATTGCATATTTAGTTCCTGCTTGAGACACGTATAGTCGGGTGGTCGGTGGGGTGCGGAAGTGGTAAGTATAAATTGATTTCTTGCAATCATTTTATAATTTTTTAGAATATTTTATTGAGTATGTAAGGTAGGGTAGGCAGTGCTTATGTGCCTATATGGAATGCACGCCTCCGGAGATACGTTACAAGTTAATCAATCAGCGGTATGCCTTTAGGAACCTACAATAATATCATCGACAACGGACAAAAACGAGCCTAAGAAGTTTGCTTAAATTTTAAATGTGATTTATGCACAAGAGTTCAACATTTCTGAAGCCGGTGGAATTATTGCATTCCCACTTAAGGCTGGAGGAATTTGGGAAGGAAAAGAGGAAGGCTAGAAAGTACTCTCAACATCTAGTCACTAAACGTAGTTAATGCTATTTCAGACAACCTTTTCATTCTCAATGGTACCAAGGCGGTATTGATTATACCGAGAGAATCTTTCCCTGAAAAGCAAGTATAAATTAAATAATTTTGTACCCGCGATCTTTGCATTCAGAGCAGTTTTGCTAAGAAGGTCGTCAAAATGCTAACGAAATAAATCCGAAACATGAAATATACATTTACGCTGTTGAAAAATAACGTTTTTTTATTTTGTTTATGACACAGGAAACTCGTACGGATTGACATTTTCTGACGCGAGTGAAGTTAGGTGCATACCACGGTGGTCCAGAACAAAGCGCGGGAACAATGGCGCCCACGGGCCCGAGTGGCAGGTACCCGCCGCTGCATTTCCTAATTATTTCATTATCGTCTTTTCCGTCACAGTCCAAGAATGGTGTCACTGAAATAATGTCGCCAACGGGCATAACTACCCAATATTGCCACGAGATCAGTGAATGCAGATATTAATATATTAAATGTTCATATTACTGGACCTTTCCGAGAAATGACGAGGATAATCAAGGAATTGTGTTAATTATTTTAATTGAGCTAAGAAATAATAGATTTTTTCTGTAACCTTCTCATATGATTATTGTTGCCGTGAATGATGTTAGGTAGCTACCACCTACCTAACCTATATGATTATCAGATGGCAATTAGAATATGTACTTTGTAAATCAAGGATATTAGCAGTGGTGAATGCAGGAAATGCATTTAATAGAGGACTGCATTCATCGGTATTAATAATAGGAAGTAACGCCAGCAGTTTTCATTGGAAATCTGACACCAAACACACATTAGGTGCGTGAGATGCGAAACTGGCAGAGAAAATACGAGAATATGTGGTACAAGTAAACTAGTTTTACATATTTTTAATTATTACAAATATTGTATATGAACATTCGATTTCGGTGCTGGCGTATTGCACATCTCACTAGGTGTGAAACGCCCGTGATGGTAATTTACAGTAGTGTTTAGAATTAGCTAATAGGAGGTAGAATGCTAGGTCGATGTAAGGCTCATAAACGGATTCGTAAATGGTTTAGACTTGTATTAAGAAATGAGTGAAATGAGAATATGAAACATAAGTGAATGGAAGAAGTTGGTGATTTCACAGGAAGACATGACTCGATCGTGATCATCTCAAAGAGCTGGAATAAGAGAAAATAATTGGACAGAGGCCTAAACATGGGTGGCTGGACGGTGTCGAACACCGCATCGTTCACAATGACGGTTTTTTTGAAAGAGCGTTTGTGCGGTGAAGGCAAATAAAAAAAAAATTATAATTTTACCACACCTTAAACGCGCTGCCCAAGAGAGAGTCTGAAATGAATCCTATACGTGCGTTATACATCCCGCACGTATAGGAATTTTTGTTCTAAGAAAAGGTTCGTACAAAACATACTAAAGCGCTACAGCGGGAGACGTACGAACCTTGGGACTCTACAAGCAGCCCGGGACATTAATTTCCTCAGCCACAGACGTTTTAATTAATAACCGAATTTAATCTCCTTGCTAGGTTGTCATAGAATGTAGTCGCTGTAGTTATGATATGATAAAATTCCTTTAGACCTAACTTGTATATGGAATAGACCAACATAGGATTTTCTCACATATCTAGATGTTTTTTGGGCCGGAAAAAACATGTATTACGTTAGTCATTAGAGGCAATATTTTCTTGTTTCAGTGACATTCTGGAAAATTCTAATTATTTTTTTATTCAACCGAGAATTTTTTTCCCTTTTTTATAATTCGATTGAACTCCCACTGACATGGCAGGCCAAGAACCGCCGCTTGTAGACAGCAGAAGACTGGCACAGATGGAGGCGTTTTCAAGAAGCAATCAGAACGCTCAAGTTGTATCAAATTTTAAAATGTTTTAATGAAGTAGGTAGGTTGGCTTTAAAAAACTAACTGGCCTACAATAAAACATATGATACTTCTCATTTGTCACTGGAAACAATGAAATGAAGTGCGATCGTGCGGCGGTGCATATTTCAGTGCAGATTTGGGCGCGTATTCACTGCGGCGCTAAATAGCCGTCGGCCATAATCAGCGACAACAGATGGCCACTGGCCGCACTGACTGGACACTGTCCTGCACACCTACATATTCTACACTTGCATAATAGGGTGGAGCGCCAAAGCAATTTTTTTATTCGAATTTAGATACGTATAGATATATCGACGGTATAAATATACCATAAACAATAATTGCACATCACAGTTAAATACAAGCATAAGAATATAGCACAAATAATTTTTAAAGGTAAACATTAAAGGTGGCATTAGATCGTACAATGATATCAGAAAGTATGTAAAGAATAAAAGTACATGAAGGATATACAAGTAAGAGATAAGCGTACATATAAAACATATAAGTAGACTTAGGTTAAATTAATATTGATTGGAAATATATGATAGTATAGCCTACTTGTACTTACCGCTACATCTGCGAATCTATTGCTAACTTCATGTGTTACGGACGAGACTGATATTATATCATAATTATTTATATAAAAACTTCCACAATAAGAACATGCTTGAAATGCTTTTTTGCCATTTTGACTGTCTTCACAATTACGGAATTTATATAATATTAAAATAAATTATGGAAAATATATGACTCGAATGTGCAAATAATTACTATTGTTTTTAACACTCAAGTAAGATACCGACGGCCTCCATGGTCGAGAGGTAAGGCTCTCGACTACGAATACGAAGGTCGCGGGTTCAAATCCCGGCGTGCGCAAGTAAATTTTATTTAATTAATTTGTGCTGTTCCACAATTAATTCATTAAAAATAATATATGTAGTATATTTGCGCACGTTCCAGAGTGGAAGATACTCTCAGTATCGCCCTGGTGAAAGACCACCATTCAGAATTGAAACGTTGCTTGAAATGGCTTTTAGCCGTGTTTGGTGACCAGATCTGAATAGCCAGGTATTTCCCCACCTTCCTCTTCCCTTTCTCCTTCCCCTCCGCAATACCTTCAGCCACACAACATCCCCAATTGGGGATGCCATAGTCTCACTGGCTCCAGACGGTTGGGAGCAGTTGGGACTCTTGTGGGGTATTCATATATAAAAAAGTGTTATTTATTCCTAAACATTTCGCAAAATTACTCAACGTGAAATTTAAAATGATAGTATAATCTAAATAGGCGTACGCAACCTTTGAAACCACTGAGACAGAGATGTGCATATAAAAAAAAACCTCCAGCAATGACGATCCACCCTACTGTAACATTGTTAAACCAGCACAGAGCACTTCGCGTGGGTGCGTTTCACACGCCGGGCGTCACCAAATTCAGACCAGACGATTAATAATTTGGCCGAATATCGGCGATTGACAGTGACACTGTAAATACATCCGCGCTCATTGACGGGCTTTAAGTGAGAACGAGTAAAACATAAATTTTATTAGGTTCCTACTGATTTAACACCCATATCACATTGGTTGTGATTGATCATAACCAAAACAACTGCAAAATAAAGACACAATGATTTTACTTCATAATTAATCCTCGGCCGTCCCAAACAAAACACTTGTTTAAGGTTAGTGTAAAATGAAACACGACAATATTCAATATATGCAGTAGTGATAGAATATTTTAACTCTTATCATAACATACGATTGTGTGAAAGCAATATTACTAATCAAGAAAATCATCATGTGTATTGGCAATAACGTGTTTTATATTAACCCTTTAGGTGCCACATGTATTTTTTTTTAAATGCTGGAGAAGTGTCGATAATCCATGAATATATATTTTTTTTAATTTTATTTTGATTATTTTTATTTTTAGACACATGCTTTCAATAATGTGACGTAATTTTAGAACCGTGGGTAACGCGTGACTAATTTTATGGCTCGAGCTATATATCGTTCTGTGGCACTCAAGTGGCCTCCATAGTCGAGGGGTAAGGCTCTCGACTACGAATCCGAAGGTCGCGAGTTCAAATCCCGGCGTGCACAAGTAAATTTTATTTAATTAATTTGTGTTGTTTCACAATTAATTCATTTAAAAATAATATATAGTATATTTGCGCGCGTTTCAGAGTGGAAGATACTCTCAGTATCGCCCTGGTGAAAGACCACCATTCAGAGTTAAAACGTTACTTGAAATGGCTTTTAGCCGTGTTTAGTGACCAGATCTGAATAGCCAGGTATTTCCCCACCTTCCTCTTCCCTTTCTCCTTCCCCTCCCCAATTCCATCAGCCTCACAACATTCCCCAATTGGGGATGCCATAGTCTCAATGGCTCCAGACGGTTGGGAGCAGTTGGGACTCTTGTGCAAGAAATACCAAGAATGAATTATCTCCAATTTTATACGGGTAATTAGAAAAATGTATAAGGTTTCAAAAGACAACAATAGGTAAAACGTTCAAAATTGCTATCACTGGTTTTCAGACATTTTGGGATGAATTTCATAAAATTTAAAGATTAGTACAGTTTGAGGGTTTTTATTAATTGTTATTGTGTTTAATTGGTAGAACTCCTTAATTATTATTTTTTAAATAAAAGTTAATAATGTTAACTGTTGCAGAACATAATAATGACATTATGAAATTTAAGGATTTTTGTCTCTCGAAATCTTACACATTTTCCTAACTACCCGCATAGAATTTTTAGATAAATTATCTGTGGAGTTGCTTGAGTAAGCAACCTGCAGAGTGGTGTTTAGGTTCATTTTTGCGGTTATTCTAATTTTGAGTGAGGCAGGTTAAAAATACGAAGCTTCAAAAAAAACATGTCTTTTTGCTATACGCTGAATATGACCACCGGGTCTAACGCATAAAATTTTATAAAAAAATACGTGTTCTTTCAATGCGGCATTAAATCCTCTTATTATTTTCAATAAATAATACGGCCGGATGGTGGGACACAAACGGCATGGCATGTCTGTTGCCATTTATCGAGCCGATGATCAATATGCGATCCGTGATTATCGGATGGCCTCTGATATCTCACTCGCCGCCCTAAGTGGCCGGTAAATACCTCCTTGTCCATCTGCGAGTATGACCGATACCAACTACAGCCCGATTAACGACACCATCTATAACGTGGCTTGACATTCATGGCCTACTCGACATTTTCCAAAGGATTGAGATTGCGGGAGATCGGATTGGAGAGGAGCGGGTCAGATCGGAACGGATCGAATCCAAAAGTGGGCGCCGAGTCAAATATGGTTGGGAACCTCTGATCTATGCTGAATATTGAAGCGATATTGAGGTTTGACGATAGTTGACACTACAAGCTGAAGTATTACAGCAGTTGTTGCCGAGGAACAGGATGTTGAATAAGGAACAGACTTAGTATTTTCTTTGCTTTGCTTTTATCGGTATTGCCAGTTAAACGACGCCAGTTAAAACCTCGTGATTCTATTCCAAAGATACAAAACATTATGACGAACAGAATTATTAATTTCCTTGTTTTACTTTCACCAGTGTCCCCGGGTAAACGACAGCAGTTGCCACGTGATGTTCCGAAGACAAAAAAAAGCATGGTGAAGAATGGATTATTTTTCTTATTTTACTATTTCCAATATTTCTAAGTGAACGACGACAGTTATTGTCTCGTGATTTTGTTATAAAAGAAGCAAAACAGAACGTATTTTAAATAATTAAAAATATACTTTGTTTACACCACTTTTATAAAAAATAAATAAATATCTCTACATGTTTTGATAGGAATGCTATCATCCTCAGGAATATATGAATACTAAAAAATAATTTCAAGTATAGACAAATGATAGAAATTAGAACAATAATTTAAGAATATACAAAATATAAGTAAATATAAATATAATACAAAGTACATTTTTAATTATTTAATTAATAATGTCGCAACAAAGTTACCAATCGTTTGAAGAAATTAGAACGTATTTTCTTTATTTTACTCTTACCAATGTTGCCACTTAATGACACCAGTCATTACCTCGTCATCTTATTCCAAAGACACAAAATATGATGAAGAACAGAATTAGCACTTTCCTTATAAATCTTATTACACTTTCACCAATATTGCCAGGTAAACTTAGGCGATGTAAATTTTACACCAGTTACTACGATTCTTATCTTTCGTAATAATTAATATTCCCATCAATCAAACAGTATCGGAGTCAAAGTCGTACAGGGATTTACAGCGATTTTTAATCTACGATATTATTTCGTAATTGGCATACCGAATGGGCCGATGCGCTTTCATTAAACACTAGGCTAATATGCTTAAACGATTATTACACGCAGTCATAATCAGCGTACAAGTGGATTAGCATGTAAGCAATGGTGGTACTAATGAGAAAAAAATGTATATAAGAAACATCTAAGCAGGTGCTTATTATGAATAGGTACATATCGGGAATGAAGTTATCAATAATATAATTAGATGCCATTATGTATATTCCTTGGATGAAAATAACGTTGTGAATTCGACGATCGTTTTGTTTATTGGGCTACCTCTGTGACCGAGCGGTTTGCTCCTTAGCTATGAAACCAAATTATTAAAGTTGTATATTTGTATCCCGTTGTAGATTGTTGGATATATATTTATTTTACCGTGTATAACATTTTGCGTCCGTTTACTTTACACATAAACAGTGACAAAAATACAACAGGTGATACATTAATGTGTTATTTCAACATAAAATTAACCAGAATCACATGGATTAAGATTAATTATTTGCACGTCTCTTGAAACCTTCAAGGCTTATGTTGAAGATATCGAAATATGTTATTTAGCAGCACCATACCGCTGTGCTGAGTCAACACGTCTGTTCTGCCATGTGGTATCCATAGCAGATCGCGGTGCTCCCCCTAGCAGTAGTTGTTTGGTACAAACAAATTATAGCATTCCAGAAGGTATGAACTATCTATCAATTTATGACCATATTTTTAGTATCATCCTGGGGTGAGCCGCCATTCAGATTCAAAACGCCTCTCGAATGACTATAACTATGTTTAGTGACTAGATCTGAATAGTCAGGTAACTAGTAAGTACTATTTACCAACAATCACCTTCAATATAGCCTGCTTTTACCCACTTTCCACAGCCTCACAAGATTCCTCAGATTTGAGATGCCATTAATGGCTCCTGGCACAAAATAACCAGTCTTTAAGCTATTAGACTGGCACACATCAACCTTAAATGCTATGAAATACTTGTATTTATAACTCTTTTAGTAGCGAGGTTAAAAATCTAACCATGGCACGCGCCAGGTTTATCCAAAGGCGTATTCATAAGATGCTAATAAGACCTGGCGATTGTTTGCCCTCTCATGTAAAAGAGCGATCCATGCACAGCCCAAAGTTCAACGGACAGGCATAACCGAATGGCGAATATAAATGGCAATAGAACGCCATATTTTAGTGGGCGGATCCCGTTCCGAGAAGTCTAAACTTCACTGATACTGAACGTGGCTGAATACTGACTTGAGGTGGCCTAAATTGACAGATAGAAACTGTACAAGTTGCTTGACGTTCTTGCTCCTAGCCAGATAACGTTCCTCTTAGCTGTAGGCTCGCGAAATCCTATTAGCCTGACCTCCGTATACCTTATGTACTCCTGATACAATATCGAATGATACGAATCTAAAACTTAGACATACCGGTTTTTATAGCGCTCGTTTCTTCTGGAATATCACTTCAAGTACGCTTAACAAAGCTAAGACACAAGTTAAAACTATCTTAGATTTTACCGTATTTAATACGGATGTATAGAAATAGATTTTAGCAAACTGTAGAATGTAATTTATTCTACAAGTTTCGTTCTAAAATAAATAAGTATTAAATAAATAAATGATGAACTGTACGCATCCCTTGTGTACATCTATTCATTTTATAGCAAAATGCCAACCGGTATCGCTACAACAGTGCCTTCATCGGGGCCATGGAGCGAGATGTTAACGTTATTCCCTTTAATAATGTTTCATCACTAAGTTACTAAATTGTAAAGAAAACAAATCAATTATTCTGGACGTCAATAACATAATATTATAATTTCTTCAAGCGATTGGTATTCACTTTGTGGCGTCATTATTAATAAACGAACTAAAAAATACGCTTTGTAAGTAATTAATCAAAAATGATGACAAAAAATTATTATAAAACATCGAATAATAAATTTATATTAGAAATTAAAAAATAAATTATTCTTATGATTAATATTAATATCAAAATAAATTCAAGAGATAACTGTTTTAAAAAAACATTAGATTAATTATTAAATTTAATTCTCTATTAACGCTTTTTCTGATATAAAATACGATTTATTATTCAATGTTTTATAATAATTTTTTTATTAGTATTTTTGATTAATTACTTACCTACTTTAATCAATTTTTATAAATTGTCTATTCTTACATTATTGAGTTCTAATTATTATCTTGAAATTATTGTTTAGTATTCATATATTCCCGATGAAGAAAGCATCGCTTTCGAAACATGTAGATATCTATGTATATTTATAAAGTGGTGAAAACAAAGTGTATTTTTAATTCATTTATTAAAAAAATATTACTTATAAAAATATAACAATCGATCATTGGTGTACTCTCAGTATCGCCCGGTGAAAGACCACCATTCAGAATTGAAACGTTGCTTGAAATGGCTTTTAGCCGTGTTTGGTGACCAGACCTGAATAGCCAGGTATTTCCCCACCTTCCCCTTCCCCTCCCCAATACCTTCAGCCTCACAACATTCGCCAATTGGGAATGCCATAGTCTCACTGGCTCCAGACGGTTGGGAGCAGTTGGGACTCTTGTGCGGTATTCATATAAAAAAATAAAATAAAAATAACGTCTATAAAATAGACCCGCAGTGTATATTGTAATATGAGGGCGATAAACGATGTCAAGGTTGAACGAATTAATATTTGCAATGATAATTAATAAATGCTCATTATAAATAAAGGGTTTTGTGTCAAAATTTGCTGAATCATTTGTCATTAGTTGGCGCTTATTCGTTGGGCATTATAAAAATATGCGTGACTTGCAGAATTAAATAATATTATGGTGCTGTGTCAAACCAATAGTGATTCAAGCCGTGAATTATAAGATCATTTGCATACTATTGAGAATTATTTGAACTGTTGATTACAGTAGTCAATACTTCAATCAAAAAAATCGGTAATCATGTATTTATGAGGAATCAGCTTGCATCAAGTTGAGGTTGGGTCGGGTTTTGCATAAAAGGTAATAACTTTAAAAATAACACCTGAGTTTGGCTACGGGAAATATCAGATATACGTAATACGTCATCATAAAAGTTTCAGTAAACCCTTCACCCAAAATTTAGACCGCTTCAATACTTGATCTCCTGGTGAAGAGTATGAACAAAATCAGTTATAATGCATACGAAACTTAATCATTTATAAACTTTCACAGAAAGCAGTCACTTTGTGGTTAGACATATTTATACAACCCTGATGAAGGTTCTCACTGGACCGTAACCGGTTGATATATATATATATTTAAATAAAGTTGTAGTACCCATAATAATATCATATTTTTATCTAGTCACTAAAAAAACAATTAAAGATAACTACCACCTAACGTCAAATAGATTTTTTAAGGTTTATTAACGATAATACGATAGTACCTAATAGTTCCATAAAATATTGCTTTCAAGTCTACAGAGAATTGCGGCGAGATTCTCTGACGAGATGAAAAAATAAATTTCACTCGATAGACCTCCGTTGCAACGGTAGCAAAAAGAATCCGGTGTCACTTAATGGATGGTAAAAATGGCAGTGGAATATTAATCCACTTTTCAATTTGCAAATGGGATATTCGTGTCGCGAGTGTGGGGCTGCTGACCGCCACCCTCCCTCGAGTACTCTCCTCCTGCTCTCCTAACTCCTGGTAACCGAGCCTCCCGACCCTGCCACCCCGCGATCAGTGCAAGTCCTGCAAAGCGACGAAACACTTTTACTTTTATAGTATTCACAATTCCGTGGAAGGGCCAACATACTTACCAAATCATCTACAATCGGTAAAATCTTCATCAATTTGATACAGAGTAATGTAAACGGTACTGGTTCAGATAGGTTGAGTTGTGCAGGCATTGGGTACACGAGGCGTGTACGCGGGCTTTTAGAATTTCAGTATCTAGCACTAGCACATCCAACTTTAGCGGTTTGATAAATTACCTGCCGCATCATTAAATTATCTGCATAACCATTATCCGGTTTCCTCCGACTGCCGGCGAGTGTTACTGTCGTAATTCCGGCGGTGACGATGTCACATTCGGTTATAATGGCCAGCGAAATTCCTCGCTCGCGATAAGCGGGCGCATTCTACCCTCGTTTACTTGAGAAGAGTTTGCAATGGAGAGAAGTAAGAAGCCTACAACATCTTCCAGGGAGGCAGGAGAAACAACGGGGGATAAGGTTTTGTACAGCAAGAATGTCGCTTTAATTGACGCCACGGTGCGCGCATGATCGACAAAACAGAATGGACTAATCAGTGATTGATGAAGGGATAAGTTTGTCCGCCACTAATTAATCACCGGCTCCGCGCCGTATTTAGTGGCGACGTATTAAAGGATCCAAAATGAAAACGCAAAGCGGGGCCGTAATTTACGAGCGCCCTCGGTCCGAGGCCTGCGCTGGCTTTGTATCAACAATAAACAGGAGCCGGAGCTTTTGAAATAACTTTAGTCCTTTGTCGCGGAGTAATCTAGTGCTAAAGTTTGCTAACAGGAAGAACGCCTCAGCCATGAGAGCCGAGAGCTGGCGGTGCTGCCGCCGACAGCAATCGGGGGAATTTATTTTCACCTTCCTGAGAACTTTGTCGCCTTGCGTAGGTAACTAACCCCTTTCATGAAATTCAATTAAAATTTTAAAATCCGACCTGCCTACTTTTAATGCCGACCCACCAATTGCCCGCACCGAGTTTGAACAACCCACGCGATTTCTAATTTACAAATTCTATTGTAAAATAGAATACAAATCCTTCTAAAACTAAATTGACAGGAACTGCAAACATGAATAAATCTATTTCCTAGTAAACATTCAATCAATCATAAAATGGGGTGAAGGAGGCTCTGTTATCAAAAAGAGCTGTCTTTCAAATTGTTAAAGGCCAATTCCACAGCGTGTAATACGTACGGCCTATAGCAGGGTGGCGGTGGGCTGGGGGTCGGGGGTAACAGATTGTCGCCGTCTCACCTGCCACCCCACGGGCCAGATGTCCTGTTCACATTATTATTGCATTTATTATTCACCAAGGCATTGTGCCCCGCGGCCATATTCGCCCCAATCTACCTCGACTAACGGGAACCACTTTATAATTTGTTTGGACGCTGAATATCGCGTGATAAAATAATAACAAAAAATAAATTTAAAAACTATCATCGTGAACACTGGCCGCGAATGTAAGTATCCGTGCAGGTAATGTGTATTGTGTACCTAACCCTCTCACTGGGATCAGGAAATCACGGATTTACAAACATTCATCACATATGAAACGACTGTTTTTAAATCTCACTAGCTTTCGTAGGATTTTATAAGATGTGAGCGTAGCAAATAATGACAGTAGCGTGGCGATAATCGGCTAAATTATAACGCTTTATTTTGGTTAAAAACTGCATATAATTATGGTCGGTTTAATAAATAGAATTACCAAGCTAACAACAAATGTATTGAAACTAAATAAATAAATAAAAAATAATGCGTTTTGGTTCCTCCGATCTTTCTATAACCGACGATGTGCTAGGGGACGATATTTAATTTATTGTCGTTAATTGGTGTTTTCAGAAATGAACAAAAACGAATCTTAAAATAAAATGCATTAAAACACTACTAAAATAACAATAAATTTCGATTTTGTCCAATTAGGTACTTAAATTTACGCCGTGTTTTTTTTTAAAATATGTATTTTCCACTTATCTGTGAATTGAACGTTTTAAAATAAAATCCATTTCAAGTGTAATTTCTCCGTGACAGACATAAAACAGTATGAATTCTCTGTAGGGAAGGCGTGATTATTACTTTATAAAGGTAATAAATCCAGAAATAGTCGTGTCTTCGTCGATACCTAATACCTTGTACCTTCTTACGGTGTTATTTAACGAACGGTGCAGTAAATCGTCGTTCAAGCGTTATTTACATTCTCGTTATCTAAGAGGAAATTTATCTCCCGTGACATTAATATTGTTAAGTGCATCTGAAGTACAATCTCCCACCTACGCACTGAGAATGACCGAATACTAACACATATACACACAGAGGTAACGTATAAGTTGACAGTATGGAATCGCCGTGGTCCTACTTTAGCAGTTATCGTTACTCATTGATGGATCCATTCTATATAAACTTACCGGGAGTAGACAATTTGATCCTTAAACTATAGTAATCTGTAGTTTTTTTTGTAAAGCTCTCTTGAGGTGATATTTCACAAAAAAATTACAGCATATAATTTAGCCTAGAATTAGGTGCGATCATATATTTTTTTTAAAGTAAAGAAATTCAAGAAAAGCAAACATATTACAATACAACGAAAGGTGTGAAATTAGAAAAAAAAATTCGAATGAAAATTATTTCTTTAAAATGACCTTATTAAAAAAACATTCAGTATTTTACAAATATAATGATTTATAAATATAAGTGATAGAAACTTTTTTTTTTTTGATACTTAATGTTAATGAAATTTAATAATGTTATTATTAAATATTTTGTTTTTCATTATTGTGACAGGTGTTTAGGCGTTCATTTTCAAACAGTGGATAAACCACATTGCGACGACTTTGGAAGGTGTTTAAAAATATTTATTACCGGTAAAACCGTGATTCTGTGAGGTACTTACATTTATAATGTGTTTTCCCCGCATCAAATGACAATGTTTCCTTAATTGATTTCTTTAAATGTATTATATTGTTTTGGTCGTGCGAACATACTGAGAAGTGGGGAAAAAATAATTTTCCTTACTTTATTGATTAATGTTATATTAATGCCGAAACAGCTGTCGCAATAATAAAAAAAAACTAAAATACTTGCAGAACTTCATGATAAAATTATTAAATTTGATTCGATTAAATTTCTATAAAAATTAAATGGAGTTCTACGAATTAAACAGAAAAAAAACAATTAAAAAGAAGAACTTAGTTTGAAAATATTTTAAGAAGATTTTTAAAATACATAAATAAATAAAAATAATAAAACGCTTTTACACATTGCATGAGGGGTAAAAATATTCAAACTTGTGGGATAAACTGTAAAGAATTATTTTATTTTAGAAATGAAAGATTCACATATGCCTAATGTAAAAATAAAATATTATAGTCGTTAAATTCTATACGCACCTACTATGGGTTAGCTCTGAAATAAGAGTTATTTTTATTAAATCATTAATATTATTATCTGTTTAATAAAATTATAAGAATTACTTTTAATTTATTTTAATAACTTATTGAAGCTTATAAACATATATGCGACTGATATCTTTTTATTTTCTGTTTTTTTTTTCGGTTTCTTCTTTCATTTAGGATTGCTTATCTTCTTCAATGATTAAATAATTACTTTGCTAACACCACTGTTTTTAACATATAAATATCAACATATTTCGAAAGCAAAGCATTACTCATCAGGATACACAACACACATCCCGATGAGGAAAGCTTTGTTTTCGAAACATGTTGTTATTTATATATTTAAAAAAAACAAGGGTGTAAACAAAGTGATGCTTATTAAATTTATTAATAATGAGGCCACAAAACAACTATAAATCTATTGAAGAAATTCTTATCTATTTATCTATATGAGTTTCCGAACAACATAATATTTTAAAGAAATGTTCATGTTGATATAAAAAGCAAAAAAAATATAAAACTGTAGAAAGGGTTTTTTAATAGACTAGTTAAAAGTTATAAAAAAAAATTTAATAACATAAAATGAAAAAGAAATGTTTTGTATAAACCACTATTTAATAATATAATTATCAAACATTACAAAAAGTATTAATAGTCAATTAAACATTATTATTAATAATGATTATGCTAATGATAATAATAAAAAATAAATTTCTCGTTATCTCCTTGATTTAATTTATCAGAAAAATAATTTTATTTTTTTAAATTTCTAATATAAATTTAATATTTTGTAATGATTTATTTTTAATTAATTTAACATTTTTAATTAATTACTTATCTACGTTGATCACTTGCTGTTATTTATTGTTTATATGGGTAATGTGTCTATTTTTACGTTATTATTTTTCTATGTTTATTATTTGTCTATTCTATCATCATTTCTTAGAATACATAACCGAAATATGTTGATATTTATTTCTTAGTATACTTTGCTTCCAAAACATGTTGATATTTATGTATTATAATAGTGGTTTATACAAAAAAGATTTCTTATCCATTTTATGACACGATAAAGTAATTTTACATTTCGACCCCTTGGAATGACAAGGTTCCATCTGACAGGACAATGTTATGCGATAATGAGTCTTAAAGTTTCCTTCTATAGAGCACATTATCGCATGACATCGTTGTCAAGGGGTCGATTTATTGACGAAGTTTTATTAACCTATTTTTTGGGATATTCTAAAAACTGTTTATTCATTTTATTTTTTTAATATTTATTATTCAGGTTGTGTTTTATAATTGTATTTTATATAAGTTTTACAAAACTGAGTATATTCTGTTTGATTGCAAGAAATCTATCACTTTTACATATTTATTTGCAATGTGGTAGTATCAAAATATTTAACATTTGTATATTAATTTCCTCAAGTATATCTTCTAGACGCTGCTAGGCATTATTGTAATCTATTTAAGACAAATCGATGAAGGATCTAAATTTTAAAATGAATAGAATTAGTTCCGAAATAATTAATAATATAACGTAAGCGCTAACGTGTTATTATATTGCGCAAATATACTTAAGTTGCTTGTGTTGATGGATACAATATAAACAGACTAAATAGTAGTGTGTGTTGCTTTATGATTAGAAAGGCTAAGTCGCAATTTCCGCTAAACAACCAACTCAATTAACCAAGTTTCACATAAGAAAATCAATTTACAATATTCCGAACTGTTGACGTATTAGTTAATTAACTGTGATCACAGCAATATTCCTAATTGGGAAAGTTGTTACCACGGATTTTTGAGAGAGCAATTTCAAAGATACGAAACAAATTAATACCGAGATTAACGGAAATTGCTAACTATGTTTTAGCAGCGTCGAAGGTACGATTTATTTCGCCGTGGATTAATAATAAACGCAATTAATTAATAATTAAGGGTGCGTCATTACTGCCCTAAGGTTTTTTTTTTTTTAAATATCGGTAGCTTCTTTGTAGGTACATTAGGTACGGGGACATTCATTATATTTACATAATAATAATACCATTTGGATAATGTGTATAACGCCGTTTTTGTGAAAATCACTTCATTAATAATTTTATTTTAGGAACCTACTCGAGGTGGAAAACTTTATAAAGGCTCCCAAAAGCCGGCGCGAAATTCGCGCAATCGCGGCGGCTGAGAAATGTCGAATTCGCGGCGGCAACGAAATTTGTTTGCTTCAATTGACCGGGGCGAAACATTCCGGGAGGTAGCGGCGCCGAAAATTTGGCGTTGACTCCGATTACAAGCCTAACGTATCCAAATTTAAGTCGAATCTATCACAGTTTTACAATGTATTCTTACATACTTGGTACACAGTAATAAAAACATAATATGTTTTATTTAGTATCATTATGCTTTCATTCAGTTCCTTTCCGATTTCCAGCCATATCTTATCCCCTTTTCGTATGTTTTTGTAATCGTCGTGTTATAAATCATAAAAAAAAGTCAATTTTTCATTTTTCGCCATGATTACTAAACGCGAAATTATAGCGGCAGAGAAGAAAACGCGGTTGGCAGCGAACTGAAATCCGCGGGGAAAAAAACGTTGCAAAATCCAGCAATGCATGCACACAAGTTGCCTCAGCCTGAGAACGCTCCGAATTTGTCGCTTGCGAATAATTCATTGGCGCTGCGAATATTTCGCGCCGGTTTGTGGAAGCCTTACCTTTGTTATTCATTATTTGGTCTCACCCTGCTACGGTCAACTTCAGGCTGGTCTTCAAAAGGGTTCCAGTTCGATGACTTCCATCTTCATTATCATTATTCATGCATATATTTAATATTTTAAAAAAATTCAACACTTTTCTTTTGAAAATGCCGATAGTGGGGTGAAACCACTGCCATCAGAATTAATAACTGACTAACTAACCATAACGCCGTTTCCCCGCAGGGGTAGGCAGAGAGGACGGACCGCCAAACAACTCGATCTTGGCATACACTTCTTGCTTCATTCACTTTCATACAAAGTCTCATACATTCTCTTCTGTTATTCCGACTTCTGACATGGCCCGAATCAAGTATTTGATTCACTTGATGGTGCCATGTCTTCCTCGGACGTCCCCGGCTTCTTGTTCCATTCACATTCGCGTCATATATTCTCCTTACACTCCTCTCCTCGTTCATTCGCTCTACATGCCCAAACCATCTAAGCGTCCTTTTCTTGATCTTGCTCACTACCCTTACATCAGGGTTGCATTCTTTACGAATCTCAAAAATTTTCACACGATCATACATGGTTTTACAACACATTCGTCTCAGAGATCTCATTTCTACAGCATTCACTCTACTTTCATCCTTCCTCTGCCAGTTCCATGCCTCACTGCCATACATCAGGGTTGGTATCAGCACTCCATTGTGGACTGCAAGCTTCGCTTCTTTGGACAACTTTAGACGTGCCCTAAGTACGATTTCGACGGCTGGAGGCAGAGGTCACGTGAGACCTATTTTGACACCCAACATATCAAACTAAACACTCTTATAAAATATTTGGTATTTGTAAACAAGCCGAACCTTTTTACTGTTGCCGTTTTACTTAAATTGAAGGCACGCCTTGCTCGCCCCTGTTATTTTTGTTTCTTCCCCTTGCGTCTCATCCGATCTCTATGTATTATTTGAACTGCGGGTGAAACTAATAAAACAGTTCTGATCTCAAATAAGTAAGCGGAACGACGATTTTAAAACCAAAGTATTACATGTACATAAATACATTCCATGTACTTGCATTTCATGAAAATAATAACTATCTACTGACATTTATAGATTAATATTTAGTTTAATCAATATTGCATCCATAAGACGTTAAACCTGATCAAATAGTCGAGTTGCTAACCAGTTTAATTTCTATTTTAGTTGGGCCAAATACAACCGTCGATTAATCGTTTCGATATATCACGTTCGCCCGCTGTTCCCATATCAACTGAGATCTCCATAGAAGTGATTTTTATACGACGAGAAAGAGATTCGTAGACCAAAATAAGTAGATAGTCATGAAGATGAATCTCTACCTTTTAATACGGTTGTGCGTTAGGAAGTAGATCAACTGGAATGAACGTGAAATGCAGGTAAAAATGCCTCTCATGCTATTATGGTTGTACATTGAATGTGATTCTTTTGTTGGTGTTGCGCAGTAAGGGAAACAATATTATTTTTAGGGGATTATAGCTTCATATAAAATATATACATATATCGTCGCCGTGGAGTGAAAAGTCACTAACTAACAAACATGGGCAGTTTTGAGATATAGTCTGATATGTGATTGCAATTTTAAATGTCTCTTTACGGTTGCGTACGTATAGTTATGATTTTATTCCACAGTTTTAGAGTCTTAGACTGTCATCATGGGAAAACTAGATCTTTAAATCGCCTAAGGATATAAAAAATACGAAAAATACATTTAGTGATTTTTCGCAATACCGGTTTCTTCTAGTTTAAAAGTATTATCGATTTTAATCTACTTTTAGTGATTTTTCGCATGCATATTTTAGTTAAACTAGGAATTTTGTGTTAAAGTTCGTAAAGTCACCAAGTGATTTTAGTGTTATTATTTTTAGGAAGAAGATGACTTTGCAGAATAGAACATATAATAAGTAAAGGTAATTAATTAGTTTATGTACTCGAGATGTTTAATTAAGTTGTTCGGTAATATAGCGCAAAAAACTGCCAAGATTTTTTAAATGAATCTTATTTAGAATTTTTTGGGTTAAATAAAGAATTTGAATAAGAAGTGAATAGTTCGCATGGGATAAATATCAAATATAAAGAGGTTTGATGACTTTCGAAAATAAAATAAATTGATTCTATGCTGTTAGTGACTTATATCCATGATATATATCGATACCTTAGTTCAATAGGGAAATAATTCAAAATTTCTGGGCTTTGAGTTAATGATGAAAAATGGTAAAGAAACTCTCCCTTCTCATATTTCAATAAAAAAGTCTAATTCGTTCTAATTATGTAGTCAGATAATTCTTTATGGAATTATAATGAAATCAGCACATTCTTAGTTCAATGGAGAAACTTGTCAAATGTTTCCGTTTGGAAGTTAATAAATGTAGCCATTTACACCTATGATATGATAGGTTGATAAATTACTAACACGTTGCATCTATTGTTATGTTATAGGTGGACAAAATAACTTTACATCGGAGCGATGTCTTTATGAAAAATTTTCAAATCCAGTTTTCTCAAAATGAGGTATTTTGAGTAAGTTCCTTATTGAACTAAGGTATCGATATACCGATTTAGGAAATTTTCAAGAAGACCTTTCCAATAGATGCGGGGTTCTAAATGATGTACTCATTTTTACCAAAAATGTTAGCGACTTTTCACTCCACGGCGACGATATATGTATATATTTTTTTTAAATGTATATATATATATATTTTTTTTTTGGCACTTAAAGCTCTCGATTAATCCTCAAATTTAAGAGTAATTTAATGACAGCGCCCTTGAGGTGATTTCTCACAAAAACGGCGCTATACAAGTCATCCAACTATTATTATTATTATTAAAGTATTATTAAGGTTTTTTTTCATAAAATACCTCTAAATTATTTTATTGAAAACTTAAAAACCCCTTTCACTTGTCAGTAAGAATTCACATATAGTGTTCAATAAATTCACAATACTTTATCGTAACTCTACGCTGATTTGACGATAAATTAATATAGTACAAGTGTACCCACCTTCCTTTCTCCGTTATAAAGATTTGTGTTCAGACAATTTTCAAGTTAATGTACCTACATATTTAATGCTGTGTTATACTAAAATGCGTTACTGAAATTGTGGTAATTGATAATAAGTACAAATAATATCGTCGCCGTTATCTTCGTTAAATAAAAACAGTTTTTCCGAAAAAAATCAAAATAAAATGATTGTAACAAAAAATACCCAAATTTAATCTATTTTACCGAATTAAAAATTAATTTGTAATCACCACTTTATTATTATATACATATCAACATGTTTCATGGCATTTTACCCTAATTTAATAATTGAATCACTACTTGAAACAAAAACTAATGGATCAGGTTTACAATTTTCATAGATAACGATTATGTAACCGTCGTACCGCTTGTATATATTCATAGCTTGCCGCATGACTTAAGAATTATCAAAGACTCAACAGAATTCAGAAGTAAACTTAAAACACATCTTTTCAGACAATCGTATCCATAAATTCACCTGTAAATTGCTTAGCTAGGCTGGCCGGTTAGTACTTACCTAAAGTCATTAAATAAAATAAAAATATAATTAAAAATTCACGCATCGGTGCGCAAATGCGTCCACAGCCCGCAACACTGTAAACATCCAAAGTGTAAAATAAAAAAATAAAAAATAAATAAAAAATAAATAAATAAAAACGTTAATATTTATTAAAAGCTTCTTACGCCGAGTAAAGTAATTTTATAGATATTTTCGAGTCCTAAAATTCATGAATACTTATGAATACTTTGAATAATTTATGAATACTTTTCAGCCCTAAAAATTAATACCAATAATTCAATAAATACCAACTCTTCTTGTGCCACCGATCATCTAATAAATGTAACATCAATAGAAAAGGAGAAACAAATAACCATGTAAAACTATCATCTCTATAATTAAATTTTTTCTAAAACTGTGTTCATCTGAAGCGACCTGCCAGGTAAGTATGTTTTTCTGTATCTGTCTGTACATAATTAGTTAAGAAATATTTGTACAGCGCCCTTGAGGTGATTTTTCACAAAAACGGCGCTATACAAGTCATCCAACTATTATTATTATTATTATTATAGCTTTATTGCTTGTCAGCAAAATATTATGTGCGAGTATGTATAAGCAATCCAAATCACATTAAAACATAGACAATTTTAAGAAAGAAATGATACAATAATCGGAGCAATTATTTGAATTTGGAATTTGTAGGGATGTGATTCGCTAGATGGATCCCACTAAACACTACCCAGTACCTACCTAACATAATATCCCACAGTTAGTTAGGTGGGTAGGTAGGTAACCAAGGGGAGCGAGTCGGGTCCCAGCCGTCCCGCTCAGGTATAGCGGGGCACAATGGTCCCCCCGGCCAGACTTACCCGCTGGCTGCATTGCCAGACTTACCATTAATACTAATAAGGTGAATGTGGCAACCCCGCTCTGCTTAATAACAATATAAAAAGCCGAGTTTCCGAGGATTGATAGGGTATGGAAGAGTGTTCAACAAATTGAAATAATTAAGGGGTGGTTCCGTCTTAATTGGATGCCGCCAGGGTCGGATTATGGGGAAATTTAATTTAAGAGCGCAATTATGAAGTTAAGTTTAAATCAGTAATCTATTTTGAATTAAACTTGGGAAATACTTAATTATTAAAATACAATAGGTCTCGCAATATTTTTCCAAAACTCTTTGCTTACTAATAGAGCATTAGAAAATAGTAGTAAATTTTACATGCGCACTACAGACCAAATAATGATGATAGTAATTAGATTATTCTTTTTAAACTTTCTTTTTTTTTAAAGTTCGCTTTGAATATCAGGACAATAACCCAAAATCATGCAATTCTGTTACGAATTTAATTTATTTTCTTATTATTTCATGATATCTTGCGATTTTCAATCACTACTGAATAAGAACTCCATAAAATAATGTTTTTCTTACTTCCCACGAGCGATTTTTTTAAATTTTATTTAATTTATTATTATATCTTGACTTATTAGAGGAAAGGTCACAAGAAGGAAATTTAGAATTGAATTTATTTTTAATACACAAACTGATAAAATGGAAACTGTCGATTTCCCGATAATTTATAAATACATAAATAATAATAATATCTTTATTGTAATTAAATTTAACCATAACTAAAATACATGTATAATGTAGTAATGTAAGTGTACAGTGGTTTATAAAGTAAAATAGAAAATAATATAATAACAGTTATAGTTGAAGTTTCACATAACCCGCCTCGACTAGGCTAGCCTGTGTTGAGGCAGTAATTTTGCAAATCACTGCCTTATTTTTATTATTGTTATTCTGTTTTGATTTAACTTGAGTTTGTTATACATAAGTACCTAAATATTTAACGTTTATTGAATGTTATCTATGTCATTATATATTACTAATATGCTTATTAAAAAAAACCTAGTATAATAATCCCGTTAAGATATCTTAAGAGATAGCCAAGTATCTAAGCGAGATAAAACTATCGATTAGTGGGCGATTGGGTGAGTTTCCTTTAGCGGCATCTGATAAATAGTGAACATCAGTTATTAGTTTGGAAAATCGAACACTTTACTTTAAAAATCACTCTATAAATTAATATAAATTCCAATCGCAATTTAATTCCGACAAACTATGAAATTTATCAGTGATATCTATTTTATATTTTAAGTATGCGAAAGTAACTTTACAATCATACTGGTGATTAATGAATACCTTTTATAAAATGGCATTAGAATTTAATAATAATAATAATAATAATAATAATTGGATTACTTCTATAGCGCCGTTTTCGTGAGAAAATCACCTCAAGGGCGAATTTAATGAAGATACCTATAAATGTCGATCAGTCACATTTCAATAGAAACTTTTGTCGGTATAATATTATTAATTATTCATCGTCCCCTTAGTTAGAGATAAAACTCATTTAGTGCCATACTAGCATTAAGACACATAGTGACTTTTACCTGTAATGGTATGACATTATATGTATTTTTAGTTAAGGTAATTTAAAAATTAATGTAACAATTTTGTTGAGGACGGGAACTAATTAATTATTTGAGGATAATGTTGGAACATGACAAATAAAGAGTAGGTGAGTGAATACGGAATAATATTATCTAGATTATATTATTCGTTAGCCTCTTACACTACCCACAAAATGTGCTAATTTTATTGTTGTGATATGTTTTAATATATAAATATGTTTTAATAGAAATTTTAAAATGCAACAACAGTTGGTGAAATAAAAGTGCATTTAACTAGTTATTTAAATGTTGTATTGAAAACTTAACATTTTTTTAATTGCACCTGTACCAGTCTTATTGAAATGTATAGCCCGGATTCAGCGGCTCTCACTATTTGAATACGCGAACTGGGAAATCTGCTCCATCTTCCTACGTTTCTTGCATCGTGGAAGGGTAGATTTATACACCTGGCTAATAGATTCCACGAAATAGAAAGAAAGGGATGTATTAGACAGCTTTTGCCTGAATGAACTTGAGTTATTAAAACATAATTAATTAGTGCCCTTTTCCCTAGTTGATTACTACTATAATTTAAACCGGTGCTATAAAATAGTGTAATTCGCCTAATGCGTCATAAAGTAGTATAATAACATATTCTGTAGCAGCCTTTGATATTTACCAAATATACGTAAAGAAAAAGAGATGGAAGCGACCCAGAGGCAGACTCAGGAGGAGGATTCGAGTAGGATGGGAAGGCCCGAGGACTGGAGCCGGTGGAGAACATTTGTGGAGGAGGCCAAATCCCACCCTGGGATATAGCGCCATGATGATGATGACTGATGACGCAGAGCTATATATTATGGTAGCTACTTCCATATTTATTAAATTCGCAGATGAGGTATAAAACAGGCAAGGGAGCCCGAAAAGGAATAAATCTGAAAGCATCCCATAAATTGAATGTATAATTCTCTCAGTCACCGAAATGACGAATGTGCTTCCGTTGGCCATTCATCTTCCGCCAAATAATCTAAATAATATTTATATATATTTATTGTTTGCTCAATCACTGAGATTGGAATCTATTCTGGGCCCGGCCATCTACAAACTAGTTTTCAACTTTATACAGATGACATTAACTTGATTAAGCAAGAGACAGGGCTTTGGCATTTTGGCTTCCCGCTGTTAGCAGAATGATAGGTAGGTACCTATCCAATGGCGACGTGTACCAAGAATTATTCATTCATATGGAAATTTTACTAATGAACGGCTCATTCCGACATTTCAATTTTTTTACAGATATTCCGGTTCGAACACAATAACGCTTTGTCAATGAATGTTTGGAGGATTACATAATTTTCAATTAGGCATGAATGTTAGGATATTTGAGTTATGCGGTTTACCCCTAATTAGGTAAGACAAGATGGCCTCTTGTTTCTTGGTACCCGTATATATAAATAGAAGGATTTTAATTAGATAAGAATGTCTGATGATATTCTTGGATGGCTTTTAGTATTTCCTTTATATTGGGTTCCTAGGCTTTTACGAACGTAAAACATTTATGTTAGAGAATACGTAATTATTATCAGTATTATATCTAGTTGTAGTTTCGAGGAATTTGTTGCATATAATTAAATACACATCTATGATTTGTAGCGGACTAGCTTAAGTAAGTACCTACGTTCTTGACAAGTAATCTCAACATTGATAAAGGATGGAGATTCATATTTCTGCAAAGTAATGATCAACCAGTAACTACTTAGGAAAAGTAAATGTTAGGTTACGTTTCCTAAATGCTTTCGGATAATTAGTTCATACCGTAATTATCATAATACGACAAGTGAAGTAGGAAACAACCATTCTATGTTGAATAAATAGAATTAGCGAGATGATAAGTAGGTAGGCAGGTTGATTTACAAAACAATAAGCCATTACGGACATGCAAAAATGTTTGTTATTATAGGAATACGGTATGTGTACGAGTATGTAGGTAGTATATGACCGGCGCCGTGAGCTGTAAGGGAAACACTCGTACCGTACCTCCATCAGGTAAACATGTGGGTACCAGCACTTTTCGAATGATCACTTTATGGATCAACATGTTTATTGCAGATCGATTTTATTTATTTGCAAATAAGTACAAGTAAAAATAAAAATACAGATGAGAAATATATATTCAGAGATTTCCCGGAGCCGCGAGATCATAAAATGTTTTTTACTGTGTATAATTTAATCATTTTTATCGATATTGAATATCGTTAAACGAAAGTGCGGGCTATAACTGACCGGTCGGGGTATGGTAGGGCGATGGGCCAATGGGGCAATGGGGGTATAGACGTAATGGGGTATAGCCGGCCAGGCAGTGATTGGGGCCAGGTCGGTTACAGCCCCGCCGAGGCTTGTCACACGCTTCTAATGAAACAAGCAACCTTTACGACCAGGCAGGGATCTCCGGACGGTAAAAAGTTGGCAATATTTACCGATTGTCAAGGTGGAATACCCGCGCCGCCGGTACTGCCTCTGGCCCATAAAACCTCCTCCGAGAAGGTCGGGGTGGGAGCACTCAACAAAACATAAACAAACCAACAAATAATAAATTAAATAACACAAAATAAACTCAGAACGTCCTCGGATACACCGGGAGAGATGACTGTTGTAGAAAAAACACAAACAGTTACGAATCAGTGTTGAAGTGCACAACTCTCGCGACACTATAGGTAGATTATTCCAACAAAATAAACACAAATTGAACAGAAAAATAACTTATTGCAAAGACACGTGTGCGATGCAGAATGCGTAACGATGACGCGGAGAAATCGCGAGCGCGTAATGAAATAGCGACTGCCGACAGACGTTACCCGCGGAACGGACGGGACGCGACTGAGGCAAGGCAAGGCGAGGCAAGGCACGGAGCGGCGACGGCGCGGCGGGGCGAGCGGCGAGAGGAGGCGGAGAGCGGAGAGCGGCACCCCGTCAACACAGCCATGTGCGGCGGTGGGGGCGCAGAGGGGCACCTCCCCCCTCCTCTTGTGTTATGTAGATTATTTGATTAATTTTGTACCCTACGCTCTCCTATCTCTTAATTTATGGATGAGCTTTTATGTTTTGGCGCAGTCTGGTAATTTGGTGCGCAGAGGTGAGAGGGGTATTAATGAAAAGTTCTCAGCGGACACATCGGCCGGGCGGCTATTGCGTCGGGAATTAATTAATCCGTGACGCGGGGGAGGGCAAAGAGAAAGGGGAAGGGCGGAAGCTCCGATTGATTGTTAAAAAAATATGACAATGTAGGAGCCATCAGCCGCCTAATATCACAGCTATTAACCGATTACATCGAGTGCTAAACGCTAAACGTATCAGCGCGGGACAACTTTTAATTGGATGATTTTAGACGAACGATGTGATTTTTTATGTGATCATTTCACCGTAATTGGATGTTAAGTAGGTACTCCAATTATTGTCTGCGATCATCCGCTTGCAAGAGCTTCTGAACAAATTTCGAGATTTATTTTCAGGACATATTGAATTGGATGACATTTATTTTCAGGACATAGTGAATTGGATGACAATTATTTTCAGTAGATACTGAATTGGATGACAATTATTTTCTGTAGATACTAAATTGGATGACAATTATTTTCAGTAGATACTGAAGAGGATGACAATTATTTTCAGTAGATACTGCATTGGATGGCATTTATTTTCAGGAAATACTGAATTGGATGGCATTTATTTTCAGGAAATACTGATTTGGATGACAATTATTGTAAGTTTGCATCATCTTCGAATTTAATTGCTACAATACTCCCCCTTTACTAGATACTATTGTCAGGGAACACTCGAGGTTAACAGTTATGATGTATTTTCATCATCGTTAAAAATATTTAACCATATTAAGAAGGTAAAGAAATAACTGCATCTCGCCGCATGGATAGGCGGTGAGGATGGACTACGAAATAATTATTTCGTGGCGCGCACTTCTTGTTTCATTCAACAAATAAACACATACATACTAATTGTTTTTGTGTTTAATTCGTAGAACTCCATTTAATTTTTAAAAAATTTAATGTAAATCAAATTTAATAATGTTTAAAAAACATACTTACTCTTCAAACTATTACATAATTATAGGATTCACTTGTTCGTGCCATGTTTTCCGGGAAATTTCTGGTGTACTTCTTTTAGCTAGCGCGTCATACATTCCTTTCTCTAGCTTTTTCATTATGCCACATTCGTAGATAATGGTTCTAATTTTACTACACACAAACCAAAAGTGATCTCAATTCAACTGCTGCATTCAGTTTATTTATATCATTTCCCTGCTCTACCCTCTACTAGTTCCATGTCTCGTTGCCGAAGACCAGAGTTGGTATCAGAATTCCGTGATGTACTGCAATCCTCCCTTTTATTAGTGACCATAAGACATCCAGACAAGACGTGATAAGTGATACATTTTAATCATTCAAAATTATGATTGCACCCTGTTGGCCTGTAGCCCCGTCTTGTCCCAGTTGCTCGGTTGCTTGGCAGTATTTGAGGGCAATCACAGGATATTGTCGAAGAATCAGCAATCAGCACCCCCCCCTCCCGACTTACCGGTGTCCCCGTCCCCCCATCACCCCCCGCCCTGGCGGACAATGCAGGCAAATGACAAATGTAACCCGGCGGGCGGAACGCAAATGATGAACATTGAGTCGCGCCCAGGGCCGGTACTAGGGTAAGGCCCTTTCCACTAAAAGCACGAATTATGTGAAAACCGCACAAGATGATATCTCTAATTGGGGTATGTTCTATGTTGTGAGCCTAAAGGGAGGGGAAAAGGGAAAGAGGAAGGTTCGGAAGTATCGGGCTATTTCGATCTGGTCACTAAACATAGCTAAAACCATTCTTAGCCACGTTTATATTCTGAAACTGAATCTACCCCTTAATTTCGGTATAAAAATAATCCCACGAACCTGACATATTTATCCTTTGATACCAGATGAAGTGTGAAGTTGGAAACTCGATGCTAATAAATAATAAATAATTTGTGAAATTTTTCAGCGATACGGGGCAAAAAAATCGGTAGAAAATAATCGGCTAAAAATATCTAATGGCTTTGAATGCCGAAACAGGTGTTACAACAATAAAAAATAAAATACTTGCAGAACTTAATAATATCATTAACCCTTTAAGTCTACCCTCAAATATGATGAAAGGAGAAAAGGAGATAGAACGGGTATTATGGAGACAGTCATTTGGTTCCCAATATGGAACAACTAGAATCTGAAGTTCGTAATAAAAATATTTAAAAAAAACTAATGTAATTCATAATTTTCCATCTCGCTCTCTAGCACACTCAAAAGTCACGATCCACCAATATTATACCAGAGGGTATCTTTCAAATGACGCACAGCCCTGAAAGATGTATTAATTAATTTTTTTCGAGGAATAATTTATGAATCCATTTATGGGTTTTAAAAATTGATAACCGGGGGACCGATTGACCGGTCAGTGGCTGAGTTGGCATCGAGGTTGGGTCTCACCCAGGCGTCGTGAGTTCAATTCCTAGTCTGGCTAAGTCCTCCATTACGACATGAGCAACATATTCCGCTTACTGTGATGGCAGTAGGAGATTTTCAAAATTTTGTCAGATTATTCGAATAACCCGAAAATATTTATTTTCTTGAAAAAAAAAAAAACTAAGTAGGGAAATTGTGACGAGAATAGATGATCAGACATTATTAACTTTCAAAATGCGTCCCATTAGTAGAACTTAAGAAAATTTTGTATAAACAAAGTAAACACACACATTACTGTCGTGTGAATGTTTTATTTTATCATTTTTTATTCTTCTCAAAACGCAACTATTTACCAAATCAGAAAAAAAACTCTTTCATACACATGCATACATATCTACATCCAGAAAAACCTTGAAAACACTTTTAAATAATTTTTATCATTC
Organism: Halesus radiatus; assembly: GCA_022606495.2. Taxonomy (NCBI): domain Eukaryota; kingdom Metazoa; phylum Arthropoda; class Insecta; order Trichoptera; family Limnephilidae; genus Halesus; species Halesus radiatus. The sequence continues at coordinate 6,684 of JAHDVE020007014.1, read as the reverse complement.
TCAGCTGTTTAAATATGTTATCTGCTGAAAAAAAACTATTCATATAAAAGAGTTAATAAATATATTGAAGACTTGGCTAGTTGAAAGAAACTATGTGTATTAGATAATAAGGAAATATTATTTTATATACGATTTATTGTTGCTATTCTTTATTTTTTGTAGAAGTATTTTTGAGTAATAGTTTTAAGTTTGTTCGTTACGTTTTTTTTTGTATATATATAATTCTTCACTGGCTCAGACGTTTGCTGGATGGTATTTAAATCAATTAACGTGATGGCTCCGGCTTACCTCAGAACTATGCATCCCTGAAAATTCCAATACACGGCAGTTAACTCTTAGATCAGCGACGTCATCGGCTATCGGAAGGCTGAAGGAACCAAAGCCCACACCAGATACTAAGTTTGGTGAGCGTGCTTTCAGCGTGTCGGGCCCTAAAGCTTGTAATAAACTCCCATACGATCTAAGATTAATTAAAGACTACAGAATTCAGAGCAAGACTCAAAACTCATCTCTTCGGAAAGTCGTATCTACGAATGGTGTACGAGACGTGTAGCCCCGCACAAGGGACTGTAAATATTAAGCCACCGGCACACAGGAACGCATCACTATTGTGATTCGCTAGTCCTCCTGAGAAAGGCGTTTGGTAGTTTCCAAATGGGGATATCGTCGTCCGGAGCGTACTTGATTTGTAGCACTGGCCAGTATGGTCGATCGCTTTTTTTTTTTTTTTACAGTAACTCCACACAGGAGACCAAGGAGGAAACAATTTCCCTCAAGGCCTATATCATCTTTGGGGATGCTGTGTGGAGGATCTTTTAGAGGATAGGAAGGAGTGAACTTGGGTCTTGAAGAGACCCATGTTATAGGATGGAGGAAACACAGAGGCCGGCAGATCATTCCACAGCCGAGCTGTTGAACACAAGAACGAGTCGTAGAAGCGACCCGTTCTCATGTGACAAATGTCAACCGTGTGCAAATGTTGGGCGCGCGTTTGGCGTGTTTCCCGACTATGCACCGGTGCCGAAGGGATCATGGACGCTAGTTCCTCGGAGCATCTTCCATTAAAATACCGGTAGAACAAGGACAGCATTCCCACCCGACGTCTGTGCTCCAAAGATTGCAACCCATTTGTTAAGATAGGCGAATCTATCAAACGGACCGCCCGTTTCTGCACAGAGTCAAGGTTTTTTTTCAGATATTTTGGGACTCCCGACCAGAGGTGGCTGCCAAATTCTACAATGGGGCGCACTTGCGATTTGTACAGGGTCAGCAGTTGTGTACTATTAAAGTATCTGCGGGCTCTGTACAATACGCCCAGCTTCTGAGAGGCTAACTTTACTCGGGTTTCGATGGAGCCCCCATACCTGAGCTGATCACTTAAGGTTACACCAAGCATATCAATGGAGGGCTTGTTGGGAAGATTGCTTCCATTAAAGGAGACTAGATTGTCATTTCGATCCCTTTTAGACGTAATCAGACATGATTGGGTCTTTGAAACATTAAATTCGACGAGGTTATTCTTACCCCAAGAGGAGACCCTCTCAAGGTAACCGTCCATTCTCTGTTTCAAAGCCCTCCGAGCCGTTGGAGTTTGTGTGCCCTTTGGGGGCTTGTCAAACAAAAAGCAATCATGGACTGTACTGTCATCCGCGTAACAATGGATTGGTGCACATGTCAAGAGGTCATTGATGTGCAACAAAAACAATGTCGGAGATAGAACCGATCCTTGTGGGACGCCAGCATTTATTGAATGTGAGGAAGAGATGAAACCATCAGCAACCGTCTGAATCGATCTCTCCCTCAAAAAGTCGGCAATCCACGTACACAAGGAAACGGGAAGTCCGTAAGAAGGCAGTTTGTTGACAAGTCCTCGGTGCCAAACCCGGTCAAAGGCCTTAGAAATGTCCAGTGAGACCGTTTGAATCTCACCATAACGTTCCAGGCACCGTCCCCAAACATGCGTCACATACGCGAGAAGATCACCGCACGAGCGGTTCCGCCGGAATCCATACTGGCGGTCGTTAATGATTTTGTTCTTCTCGAGGTATGTAAGCAGTTTGTCGTTGATCACACGTTCCATCACCTTGGACAGAACTGATGTGATCGCTATGGGGCGGTAGTTGGCCGGGTTGGAGCGGTCACCTTTTTTAGGTATAGGATGAATGACCGCTTTTTTCCAACCAGAGGGCACAGAGCCACATTTCAGGGACATTTTAAAGAGCTTTGTTAAAACTGGAGCGATTTCTGCAGCACACCTCTGCAATACCAGGGCAGGTATTCCGTCAGGCCCACTAGCTTTATTAACATCGAGCCCCCGTAAGACAAGGAGTACATCCCGATGCCGTATCCTCAGCTTTTTCATATAGAAGCCGCAGTGAGGAACCGACGGCGGGATGGCACCCCGGTCGTCGAGGGCCGAGTTTTCTGCAAACATTTTCCCTAAAAGGTTGGCCTTTTCGGTAGCAGTGTTTGCTAGTGAACCGTCAGGTCTGGTAAGAGGCGGCAGACTGGATTTGCAGAAATTGCGACCTATGGAGCCCGCTAGCGACCAGAACGCCCTGCTGCCATGCGGGCAGGCAGCTAGCTTTTTACTGATCTGTAGGTCGTGCTCAAATTTTGACCTATTGATGATTCTCTTACTGTCCTTTGCCAATTTGTTATATGCTGATCTGTTTTCTGACGTTCGAGATGTGTTGTAGGCTCGGTAAGCCGCGTTTTTTCGTCGAACTGCTTCGGAGCATTGTCGACTGAACCACGGCTTTGAACCTACGCCAGTTTCTTTAATGGTTGATTGAATGAAGCCATCCATCGCAGATGTGATGACTTCACTAATTTCCTGGGCACATCTGGACGGATTCGAAGTCTGAAAACAGACAGCTGACCTCGGGAAAGCATTAAAATGCGCCCGCAGACCGAACCAATCTGCTGACCTATAGTGCCACATTTTTCTCTTCAGCCTCTCAATTGGGGGTCTGAAGTTAATAGGGATTGATGTCGTCACCAGGCAATGGTCGGACGATCCTAAAGGCGCTGCGACATCAATCCCATAACCACGTGGCTCGGTGGTTAAAAATAGGTCTAACAGATTGGAGCGGTGAGTCTGGACATCAGGAACCCTCGTAGGCTCCTGAACCAGTTGCTCCAACCCATGGCAAGGGCAAAGAATTCCGCCTGTCGGCCAGCCGAGTTTGTTGAACATGAGAACTTCAACCACGGTTCATTATGAACATTGAAGTCCCCCAGAACAACAAACTCGGCTGAAGGGTAGCGGGGTAAGAGGTCATCAATAGTTTCGCTCAAATGTTTAAATAGCTCGGATGAGTCTGATTCGCTGAGGTTTGGTGAGCGGTACAAACACGCATAAAATCTTACCGTACTGGCAAGACTGACGCGCACCCACATTACGTCAAATCTGGAATTTTCCAGACTCAACAGTCGCACACAGTTGACGTCAGCTCGGCTATACAAACAAACACCTCCTTTTGGTCTGAACTTGCCTACGAGGGTGAAGCCCGGGCAGTCCAGATAGGAGGCGTCTGGAGGCTCAGCTATCTGCGTTTCGGAAATTGTTATAGTCAACTGAATAAATTACCGTAAAAGTTCCTTCCTAAATTCCAGTGTCGTGTATCACTATATGACCTAAGGTAACCTGCAACCTTTTCAATGATAATTATATAACGTTTAATATTTTGGTAGCCTTCCGAAATGCCTTTTTTTATTATTATCTTCTGTTGATGGTTGTGGCTAGTTTGACAAATTAGGGCTAAAGTTAAACTCGAGCATTACATCATTTAAAGTTCCCGAGCCGTGTTCTTAAGGCAGGCACAGCTTTTCAGCCTTTATAGACTGTACGCAACTGCTAAATTCACGGAAATATCTGTTTTTATCACAAATATATCGCTCTTTAAAATTGTTCTATAATTTCGTCTAATGGTTCATTTTTTAGGTTAAGACAAGCTTTTCAACTTCTATGGACTGCTCGCCACTGACTATTGGGAAATGTATGTGCGTTTTCACTTGTTTTATTGCTGGATTTGCACAGAAAATAGCCCAATTAACCTTTTTAACGTTTTAAACGCATATTTTACGAAAGAAATAATTGCATGTTTTCTTTTACAAAATATCCGGTATGTCTTCTTGTCGACGCTAATAATGCCATGTAATAAAGTTTCTCCATTTCATTATCCTGCATTAGTCGCTTTCATGATTATGTAAAAAACATTCTTTAAATGTCTCCACTTAGAATGATGGACCTAGTCAACCATGATCTGTGATTTACTGATTAGGTTGGTATTAGGGTGTGTCACTTTTCAAATAGTACAGTTGATTGTGGTGATGATGATTCATTGTACAGATTTTCTGAAAAATAGCATTTTGTTCCCTCAAAGGCTCAGTTTCAGAAAGGCATACAAAGGATTTTTAAATAGTTTTTGTCTGAATTTTCGTCTAAATATTAACTCTATATGTTCTTATGGAACATCTGGTTAGTATTAAACATTTATTTACGTTCATGAAAAAAATCGCTTTGCGAATTGAAAGTAGAAGTTTCACATATAAAAGCTTACAAATTTCATCACGCCAGAGCTCCAGATTTTCTGCTTCACTTATTAATTGTTTTTGTGTTTAATTCGTGGAGCTCAATTTAATTTTTTTTAAATTTAGTAATGTTAAACGCCGAAACAGCTGTCACAATAATAAAAAAAATACTCAAAATACTTACATCACTTAATAATAACATTATTAAATTTGATTTACATTAATTTTAAAAAAAATCTGCTTCACAGTCAAAATGTGGGTTTGACGAATTCTAGAGAACTGTAAATTCAATGTACGTTGGTACCTACCTACACATACTCAGTATATCATACTAATATTGTTTTATTAAAACGGTATTAGTTTCTCTAAGCCTCAGTAAGAGTCAGTAAGTTTTTTTTTTGTTTCAGTATATTTTTTGTCTTCTTTCAACACTTTTTATAGTCCGTAAGAATGTAAGTCTGTTTTTGTCGGAATTAGCATTGATCATAGTAAGATGATTTCAAATATTTGTAATAATTATTGGAACCGATTATTTTCCATTTTTGCAGTAACTCCACACAGGAGGTCCCGAGGGAAATAATTTCCTTCAAGGCCTATATCCTATTTGGGGATGCTGTGTGGAGGGTCTTTTACAGAATATGAAGGAGTGAAGAGACCCATGTTGTAGGATAGAGGAAACATAAATGCCGACAGATTGTTCCACAGCCGAGCTGTTGAACACAAGCACGAGTCGTAGAAGCGACTCGTTATCATGTGACAAATGTCAACCGTGTACAAATGTTAGGCGCGCGTTTGACGTGTTTTCCGACTGTGCACCGGGTCCGAATTGATCAATGACGCTAGTTCCTAAGAGCATCTTCCATTGAAATACCGGTAGAACGAGGTCAGCCTTCCCACCTGACGTCTGTGCTCCAAAAATTGTAATCCGTTTGTTTAGATAGGGGAATGTATCAAACGGACTGCCCGTTTCTACACAGAGTCAAGGGTTTTTTCAGATATTTTGAGCCTCCCAAAATTATACACTTGCGATTTATACAGGGTCAGCAATTGTGTACTCTTAAAGTATCTGCGGGCCCTGTACAGTACGCCTGGCTTTTGAAAAGCTAACTGTACTTTGGCTTCGATGGAGGCCCCATATCTGAGCTGGTCACTTCGGGTTACACCAAACATATCCAATGGAAGCTTGTTGGGAAGATTGCTTCCGTTAAAGGAGACTAGATTGTAATTTCGATGACCTTTAATAATGCGCATGCCAATCTATTTCGACACAACTGTGCCTTCGTAAGGGTAGATATAAAATTGTTACGAACTCGTATTTCCTCTACACAATCGTGACAGACTATTACCATTATAGTGATTCATCCCTCAGAATTTTTTTCAGTTTCACGGTAAAATTTCAATATCAATAAGCAGGCCGCTAAAAAATTGATACATTTTTATGCTAACCAAAACTGTCCTACCCTAATTTAGTTTACTATAATTACGGTGAAGCTAATAAATACCCAACTTTATGGTAAGTAGAATGAGTAAAAACAAAAATAACGCTTTAACTCTAAACGCATTCATAGTTTAATCGAGTAACGTCCAAGAGCTTGCACTAAGTACCACGGCTTTGATGTAGCGATGAGTCGTTTATGAACTATCCGTTATGAGCGTACGACTCGTGATGAACCGTACCACGGCTCAATAGAACGGTAACTCTTTTTGACACACCTTGTAACCACTTACGAAAGATTTTTTATTTATCCAAAATGAAAAATATATCTCAGATGTTCGATAGTATTCTCACGCATTTCTACGATGACGTATCTTTAAATAAGGTAATTTATTCTAATTTGTTTATATAAAATCATCGTATGCGTGTCTAACTTCTATGAGGCTTAATTATGCCCACGACCTGTGGGACTTGCAATTAATATTTTTCGCCATGATGCATCTTAAAGCATGCTCTTTGTCGTCTAGGATTCACATATTTGTGTGTAAAGAAAATAATAATTATACCATTTACACGTGTGTAGGCACTGTGCGGTGCATGAACGACGCCTGACAGTCTGGCATCTGGACGTTATAAACCTACATCTATACGCTGGGAGCCGCAGGAACTGGGAGTCGTATAAACCACGGCCGGCTCTTAATATGTGTCGGCTC